>JASMMZ010000004.1:27685956-27828534 GCA_038502455.1 Anisogramma anomala
CGCCCCCGCCGCTGGCCGAAAAAAAAAAGGGGGGGAGGGGAGGGGGATGGGCGGCAACACAGAGATCTCGCACATAACAAGCGCTTGTGCGACGATGTCAGCAGCAGAGCGGCTAGTCGCCAGCGCTAGTAACCTGTCACTCTCGGCTGGCGGCACGCGGCCGTTTGACGCAGCCTGGCTGGCTTGAAGATCTGGGCTTGTGTGGCACGGGCGGTATGACGAGATTAATGCAGTACGTAACAAGGATAAGCCGACGAGCAACATGAGATGGCAAGCGAGCATCTGTAAGTCTGCTTGCAGTCCAGCTCAAACGCAAGGAAGGGAGGGACAGGAGCAAGGTGCTATGTATCTCCGCTCGAGTGCACATGTTTTCTCCGCGTGTGCTGTTGGCCTACACGTACTTCACGCCGGCAACCTAATACCGCTGGAACGCACCCACCTACTACAATGAAAATAACCCGAAGGGTAGCACATCCTGCCGCATGCACCTTCATCAACCATACCCGGAAAGTCGTCATCTCGTATGCGGTTGTCGCTGGATACTCGCACGGGCCTTGCTTGGCAGACACAAAATGAGCCAACACGCCACCAACCATAGAATAGCTTCGCACGAAGGCAATACACATGGAAGAGGATATCATACAACGAAGAAGAATGGAATGCAATGCTCCCCTGGGTAAATGCAGCAGAACCGCCCCTGCCCTGTAAATTACGTAGCTGGTTTCGTTCGAAAACGGTCCTGGCTCTCAGAGCTTGGGCTTGTTGCCTGTGAGCTTGAAAATGAGGCCAGCCACAATGTCTTCCTTGAAGCGCTCCCACCAGTTTCGGTTCAGGTGGTAGCTCAGCTCGCGGTAGCTGTACATCTCGCCCCAGCAGTCGCGCCCCCACTCGCAGCCGGCCATGTTCACCAGGAAATCGCGGTCGTTCTGGTCGTAATGCACGCGCGAGTCGTTGCCGTTGTCCGCGCACGCACCGGGCGGGAAGCTGTTGATCATGCGCTGCGGCGTGAAGGCGACGTGCGCGCGGATCCACGGCTGGTTGCGGTACAGCTGCTCAAGCGCGTCCTGCTCCTTGTGCGCCCAGTCCATGTGCTTCTGTTCGTACGCGACCGGGTCCCACCAAACGTCGAGCAGGCGGTCGGCCCAGAAGCTGCGCCGCACGAAGAAGGAGCCCAGATTAAACCCCGCGCAGTCCTGCGACATGACGAGATTGATCGAGTCCGGGTGGCCGTCGCCGACTGGCGAGCGCATCTCGTCGTCGAGGTAGGCGTCGGTTAGCGGGTGCGAGATGTTGAGGGGGTTGTACTCGTTGATGTCGCGGTAGACGTGCTTTTCGAGGCGGTCGAATATGTGGCTTTGGAGGGAGTAGTGAGGCTCCATGATATAGCTGTTGAGGTCGAGCCACCAGACCCTGGATAATTCATGTTAGTGCGTCATGGGCAGCAGCCAGACGTTGTCGTCGATGGTGACTCACCACTCGGCTTCAGGGTACTTCTCAAAAGCATTCCTGATAAAGTCGACTTTCTCCCAGCTTTCTCTCCACTCATGCGCATATCGCTTCTTGGTGCTCATGTCAACCACCTCCAACTCATAGCCCCATTCTGCCGCATACCTCTTCTTGTTGCGCAGACTGTCTCGTTCAATCGCCCACTCTCTTGCACCCTTCCATTCCATCACACCGCCGCCCACATTGGCGCCTAGCACTATCACGAATTTCTTTCCGCCCCCAAGCCATGATGCTCGACGCCAGTGTGGTATGAGAGCTACGATATGTCAGTAATTTCACAAGAGTCCGAGGTAAGCCATGCGACATACATGAGTGGAAGAATATCCATGCTGCGAATAGCAGGAAGAAAACAAAGAACGCCCGTAGCTTCGACTTCCGCCCGGCGCGCCCGGCGAGATATTTCAACTTCTCAAATGGAGATAGGGAATTGGCAGGTGCCCACGGGCCCCGTGGTAGCTTCTCTTTCTCCGCACATTGCGTCCGGGTATGGAACCGCGGTAGGTTATTCGATATCCGCCGCAGGTGTCGCTGGAAGAAGCCCTGGTTGTGCGTCTCGAACGCAGAATAGATGCCCATTTTCTTTGCGCGCAACGACGACTCCCACGAGATGGTCTGGTGTCCGTAGACAAATGCGGGGAAGGCAGAGGCGGGGCTCGATCGACCACATGCATTGATGTCGAGGCCGGGACTGGACCATCCTTCCCCAGGCACGGGGGAGGGACTCCGGGAGAGGTTCATTGAGAAACCGGGAGTGCCTGTGTGTGATATAAGAAGCAAACAGTCAGTGAGAGCCAGGCGACACGACGTAGCACAGTCGGCAGGGTGGTGGGCCTGGGGGGCAGCAGCTTCTCGGAACGCAAGACACGAAAGGTGGGGTCACATTCCAAAGCAGGCGAAGTGGTGGTGGCACAAGACGCTGACGGGCTCACGTACCCGGAATGGGCGAGAGCTGGCTCGGCTGAAGCCTTCTTGCCGTGGGGGCGCTAGTGTGGCTAGAGGCGGCACGGCGGCCGTTGGTACCCAATGATATGCAGAGGCCGTGCGTGTTGAAGGCGGAGGAGCGGCGGCGATGGTGACCTCGAGAGGGACCAAATTGGGCTGTGTCCTCGAAGGACGAGCGAGCGGAAGAGCGTGAGGTAGCGACCATGTCGCGTGGAGGGTGGGCCGCTCCCAGAGGGCGGGGCCGTCTTCTGGATCGCTGGCCAAGGCAGGGAGAAAAGTAAGTGCAGCAATGGTAGAAAGCAAGGATGTGGCCCAGGTACGGCGGCGTTGGTCACGAAGACGGTTGAATGTCGCACCTGGCAACCGCCTTTGTTTCCCCTGTCTTGAATTGATATCGCGGCCGCAAGCCAGGACTTGCCCTGAGGGTTGCGCAGGTGAACTGGTAGGTCGGATGCACAGAACCGGACCACGGGTGCTCGTCTGTTGCTCTCGAGTGCGACTACAAGCGGACAGCGAAGCGGGGAAATATCCGTGACGGTGTGAGTGTGTGGTGTGCGGTGTTTGCGCCTACATAGTATAGTGTATAGCAAACAGTAAGTTGCGATTTGCAGGGGACATGGGAAGAACTAGACTCGCGGCTGCAGTGGATCGTCAGGGATTGTCAGGGCGTCTTGTCAGGGCGTCCGGGATCAGCTAGGGCTACATTGGGGGGTGCACCTTTACTTGTCTACCAAAAACACAGGTCGCCCTGCTCATTCGGGATCAATTTTTGCACACGGATTCTGAAGAATTGGGAATCCGACTTGATGAGTTTTTGTGTCATTGCTGCCAGCGTGACTCAAAGTACCATACACTGTATATTAGAGTGGGCCCATGGCCCATTGTGTCGGCGCCCCACTACCTTAATTTGCCAACGGTCCAGGTGACAGGCCCTGTGGCGCTACTGTATGCACAAGCAAGCTTTATTTGGTAGATGCATCACATACATCGTACGTACGAGTGCACTATCCCAGACCGATGCCTGTGTATATTCGTATGTTCACTGATAATCATGCTGACGCGGTCCGGCCGCCCGCGCGGATGGCTAATATCCGGCCGATTTATCACGTGGGGTTTATTGGAGGGTCTCATTACTCGCGTGGAGTCCGTGGTTGTGTGTGTGTGCACTATAACGGACCTACCTAGTCTATACGGCGACCATGCTAACTAACCGGGATGTGCAAGCAACACCGTCAGCAAAGGTCTACATTGTGGTGCAGCGGACCGGTATCCGGGCTCGGCCCCGGAGTATATACTAGACTTCGCGTACCTAAAAGTGGGTACGCCAAATCCCAATAATACATCTCTATTCAACTAATTATTTTATGTTTATCTTGTGATGTTGTCTTGATTACATTTCTTCATTTTTCGTTTACGAGATTATATGAAGTATTTTCAAAAAAATACAACAGAACCTCACTGGATAAGTCTAGCTTTGTTGGAACAGCAGTCAATTGCAGTACAGACAAGTCAACTATACTGACAGTAAGTTGATTGTACTGACTGCAAGTTGAGTGTATTGTTTTGTGGGTTGACTGTACTGACTGCAAGTCAATTGATTGTGGAGTGCCCGATTCAGACTAGGGCACGGGCCAAGCAATCGGCCTTACAAATTAGTGTGCAGACCGGCTAGCGGTCTGCCAAACCTAGAACAATGTATCCACCACTTGACCACGCAATACTACTGTTACTTCGACCACGATTCGAATCGACAACGTTGCAACGTCTAAAGGCCTATCATTGGCAAGGCCTATCAACAAATAAAATTATCATTTTAAGGATAAATGCCTATATATTTCAATAAAACAGCATCATGTATTTGCGAATCCTAAAGACATATAGTATACTTAATATGTCCTATGTTGGAATAGTAATAATTGCAGTGCAGTAGGTCAACTTTACTTACAGTAAAATTGACTATACTAACTGCAAATTGGGTGTATTGTTTTGTGGGCCTATTGTATTGGCTGCAAGTTAAGTACAATGTGCGCCCACTTCACACCAGGGCACGGGCCAAGCAATTGGCCATGCAACTTACTGTGCAGACCGGCTGCCGGTCTGCTAAACCAAAAACAATATATCCACCACTTGACTAATGCAATACTACTGTTACTTCGACCAATCGAATCGGTAACGTTGTAACGTCTATAACCATACTATTATTAATCAGTGCTTATGAGGTTAAGCATGAATAAGCTAAATGAAAAAAAAACTACTTTCTGGTTACGCGTTGTAATGATCACACTAAATACCCGTGAGTAAATAGAAGGTGTCAGGGGGTTTATGTTAGCAGTAAGGCAGCAGAGGTAACAAAGCTGCAATATCAAGAAGATGTTTATTCGTGCTGTAGAGTGATCACTAGCCGTTAGGCTATTCAGGTGTGTAGACTGAATACTTAGATTGACAACTGAAGAGCTATGAAGGAAATACTATCTGTGTGGTGATGACCGTGTCCTTATATATCCGTGCCTTCATACCGTCTTCAGTACTGGACCGCTGGAGTCGCTGTCGGTCCCATCGGTCCTTCCCTGTCCGGGGTTGCTGACATAAGAGAAGTTCCCCGCCTGATGTGTTGGACTTCAGGCTTCTCAGTGGCGCAATTGCATACTGGCCCATTTCCTGACCCAACCGCTGTCTGGGTCATAACACGCGTTATGTCAAACGACGGTAAAGTAAAGGAAATATTTTTACGAAGAGCACATACTATTAGATCGGTTTTCACTGTAGTAAGTAAAGAAAACTTTTAGATTACGTCGGATTTTACGGTAGTTTAAAGGTAGTAACGGTATTGTTATTAAAAACACTACGAAATCTTTACAAATCTTTTTTAAAAGAGTTAAAATTAACTGCTAAAAGTTTTAAATCAACAAGTTAACAAACAACTAAGTTAGTACTATTACGGGTGCTACTACTACAAAAACGACTAAGGGTTACGATCTACAACTTGTAAATTTCGACCCCTAATAATAACAAATGATTTTCAACCTTAGCCTTTACACAACTTTTACCCCTTACACTAAGTTTTTCCCTTTACACCATTTTTTCCCCTTTTCTTACGCCTTAAGATCGCTACTTTAAGCGAAATTACTAAGAACCGCAAAGTTGGGTCAAAAAAGCCACGTTGTATAACTTTATACCAAACTACCAAATCTCACGTCCCATGCTATCCAAAACACTAAAATAGCTATCACAAGCGCTTACTTTGAAGCCATTACCGATCCCGCCAGGGAAAAGACAATAAAAGCCCTCGGATATATTTTTGCCAAGAACTATAACCATAATCTCTAAAGGTAAGATGTTAACGAAGATTTAATCAAAAAGTACTTAATTAACTTCATTGGCAGTTATATCATTAAATATGATGGCGGCGAAAAACTTGACCACGACGATCGTATCTTTCGCAAATACCGTAAATTCTTTAAAAACAGATTATTAACAAGTAAAAAACCGATTAAAAAACTATAAAGTCTAAGTTAAAGTTAGAACTTAAATAAAAAGGAGTTTATGTGCCAAAAGGAAACTATTGAATTAGTACAAACTCTTTTCGATTTGGTCTAATTTAAGAAATGCCCTTAAAACCCACACATTAAAGGGGAAAACGTTAATAACTTTTAACACCCTTCTACTCGTTTAAAAGAATTTTCTCTTGATACCTAGTAAAGTTAAGCTTTTTCATGTGTTAACAATAAGAAACCTATTAATTTACTCGCTAGTTTAGCACTTTTACGTGACAACACGGAGTACGCTTTCAATGGCGGTAAAACGCGTATAATAACGGCCACCAACGCGGTAAAAAAAATTAACATCTACGCTATCCACCGATTAATTTAATAAAACCGTTAAGTCTTTTAAAATTCTTCCTACAGCTAGATCCCCCTTACCCTTTAATCCTTTTTTTTAAAATCGACAAATCTTCCAAGGCAAATATTCTTACGATATATACGTTTATACACGCAATCCTACCATAGGTTCTACCATAAAAATTTATCCTTTAAGTTAGGCGCGACTAATTACTACCATTATTATTGCAATTTAAAAGCTCCAAAACTTACGTTAACAATAGGAAATACCGTTAATAATTAGAATAATCATCGTAATCTTGCCTTAAAACTAATTAAAATAGTTAATATTAATTATGAATGTTGGTAGGCCTTAGACGTTACAACGTTGTTGATTCGAATGGTCTTCTTTGAAGCAACAGTAGTATTGCAGTAGTCAGATAGTGGATATATTATTCTAGGTTTGGCAGTCTGCTAGCCAGTCTGCACTATAATTTGTATGGCTAATTGCTTGGCCCGTGTCCTAGAGTAAAGTGCAGCGTACTGTACTCGACTTATATCCAATGCGGTAAGTCCGTACAAAGCAATACACTTGTAGTACGGTTAACTTTCCTGCAAGTAAAGTTAATCTACTATACTGCATACAATATTATTGCAATACTGTTCCAACACTGGCGGCTTTTTGTTTTGTTACACGCCAGCGTAGCTTACCATTAATTGGTAGCAACCTCTGAAATCCCTCCTCACTCCATAAGTCAGACCCCTGTCAATTTAAATTAATCTGTACTAAAAAAAACTTAATTACAGCCCCTTGTAGCCCTTTTACTCCACCCCTCCAAGGCCTTCGTTCCTCGAATCCCGTATACAGATCCTTCACTACAAACCTACGCCAATCAAGTATGCCACCACTTGCGTACCTTTTACCAGTAATTTAAACTACTATTATCGTCACCGTCTTAGCGGTCTTTTAATTTGCTGGGACAACTTTGTTACTTTACATTACATGTTAAGCGATCCACGTATCACTTGATTCGTATAGTTAATGTATTACTATCTATAAACCTTTCTAAGACGTTATTAGGCGTAGCATTAATTATAGCATTGGAAAAATTTTCTTTGCCGTTAATCCACCGGAATTTATCTATTTCCAAGGCTTTGTATACCTCTTTTAACGCCATTACGTTTATTATTAGGCGTTTTTCATTGATCGTACCTAGTTTTAATAGGCATTCGTAAAGGCTCCGGGAATCAGTATGCATTACCTCAGGTATCGGTAGTAAGTTCAGTTATTTAATAATAATCCTTAATATGCCGTCGGTTATTATACTGTAGACTTTAAAGTCTAGTATATTCCGAGTTATACGCTTATACTTGACAAATGTCCAATACACAAGGTTCCCGGTAATCTTAAACTGCCTTTTAAACTTATCCTCGTTAACTAGAACTATTAGGAAGCTGATTTACCATATAAGGTTAGTATTGTTGGTAAATAACACATCCGTAAAAATTATTAACTTCGCCTTCGTTAAATCTATAAAAACCATGTTAATTTCTTTTTCCACGTAATCCATTTTCCACTAAATCCGTTTGTTTAACTTGTTAAAGTCTTTGTCTTATAGATTCTATACCTTTGTCGTAATGAAAAGGTTGTACGATACCTCCGGTTAACATAACGTGGCTATGTAAGCTGTACGGGCCCTCTATTCCAGATATTTCTGTACTCTTACTTTGTTAACCTTGTCGATAGTTTTTAAACTTGTTACTTACCTTTTTTAGTGTAAGATCAAATAAGTATCGTTTTTAATTTCAATACCATATATGTAGAGTAACGATCTGTTAAATTTAAGTTTAGTGCCCTTAATTAACGTTTTAATTAGCTTATACTTTTAAAGGCCTGACTTTTCAATAATACGTTATTCCTCCATTACAAATCTAACATCGCCGAAAAAAAGGGTATCGTTAATTTTTATACCTACGATACTAAAGTTTTTACCTTTTATAATCAACAGGTATAGGTCAAATATAAAAGTATTTATACCTAGCCTATTTCTAAAGTATGTCTGATACGTTAAAAACTAATAGACGCCAGATTTATCTAGTCCGTATAAAGGTTTGATACAGTGTATTTTAGTGCTAGCCAAAACCTTATCCCTTAGTTTTTATGGTAATTTTAGTAACATAATCCGTTAAAAATTGGTAGCAAATTACGTATACGTTTACGTAATATCCTGGCTATTAAGTATAAACTAGCCCTTTGCGCCAATAATCAAATTAGTAGCAATAATAAAGATTAAACGTTTGCTAATTTTTTTGGATTATAAGCGATTAAGTAAAAATTCAGTCTTTACCTTTATCACCGTATCCTTAGGAGATTATCCCTAACTTTTCCTACGGCTAGTTCGTAGTTTTACTTTCAATATCGTAAACTATCCTCGACTAAAAAATAGTAATATATTACGTTTTAAATTACGTTAACGACACAAACTATACAACCCTCAGAAATAGGTGACCGTTAATTTCCACTTAATCACTTTCCTTAAAAAGTTTACCCAGTGTGTTGATAATACCTTCAACACGTAGCTTAAGGGAAAATCCTTTGTTAGACTTTTCCTTTTAACATATACATACTATTATATATACTTTATTAGGTATATAATCTCCATCTTCCTCCTCTTTCGTATGTATCCTTCTTTTGGATAGTTTTTTTAGGACTTCAACGTTTTATTAGTTTGTTAATCGTCAGCTTAGGAGAGTTATATTAACTAACTCTCTCGACTCGAATGTTATCGATGTTCGAATCTTTATTAGACTTAAAAGGTATTTAATACGACTTAACTTGTATAACTCGGAAAGTTATAGGGCCGTTAGTAATTTTAACCACCACGTTTTAATTGGTAATGCTTAAAATATTATACGGTTTATTCTATTTACCTAGTTTACGTTACGTAAAGACTTTACTTTAAAGGGGAAGTAAAAACACGTCTATTATTCAAAGTTTGTTTTTAGTGTTAAGGATATCGTTAACTTTGCAACGTATCGATTCCTTCATTAGTTCCTTTAGTACTTTGCTGTATGTTATAACATGCTTTTAGGTACTTAACTAGGGTGGCGACTTATCTATTATATGTAGGTAAGCTTTAAATACCAGTAAAGTTAGTATAAGTTCGTTAGTACTAACAGTATCGTTAAAACTTTTTACTATTATTTAAAGCCATAACTTTTAACTTATAAAGCTTTCGATTTTCAATGTAAGAATATCGTAGGCTCTTTGTAAAAGTACGTATACTTTTTAACCTTATTGATACCTTAGTTAGCTTTTACAGGAATTTATTTACATTAAATCCCCATTCACTTTACATTAACTTAGACTTTATCGTAATAAATTTAATATTAGTATCGTAAATTAGTATATCTGGTAGGCTAAGGTATATGTTAATCTATAAAATACGTAATACTTTTTATGTTTTCTTTACTATAATAGTCTTAAAGAACCTGGCGTTGTAAAAAGCCGTAACGGAGTTTATGACATGTAATAATGGGATATCATCTAAATAAAACACGTTTACGAAGATTTTCGAGTTAAAGTCTTAATTTTCTTTTAACGTAAACTTAAATTTTAAAGGAGCTTGAGAGTATATTTGATAGTAATGGTAAAGGCGTTTAACTGCCTTTAATATTATCAGATATATATTCTCATAAATAATTTCCTTTAAAACCTTATAAAACCTATTAGTTACCGGGTTGTTAAACCTACGATATATTTAACGAAGTTTTGCCTTCATTAAGTTCAATACCATTACCTTTGGTTTTTAAAGATAAAATTAGAAATACTCCTACTGAAGGCTAAGTAAAAACCTTTTGCCGACCTTAATATATATTAACTTATTAGTTTCAATATTAATGTTAACGCCAAGGTTTTGTATATTTTCAAGGTAGAAAAGGAAAGTAGTAGGGGATTTCAAAATGTGGAAAATAATAGGGTTAATAACAATCTTTACTATCGTCGATCCGAATAAAGATATCTCTTTCCTAAAGCTAAAGTTAACTTTAGTCTTGCTAGAATTCGTGTAATCAAGTTCTGTAACAGTATCCGTATCTCTTTGCAACGCGATGTACTACGAATAACCTCCTATTAAGTACTGTACTATCCCCGTATCCAGTATAATCCCCTAAAAGACTTACTTTACGTACCGATCTTAAATGATAAAGAGGTATATAGGGCTAGGGTTTTTATCGTTATAATGGTAGTATAGGTCTTTACTTATAAAACAATATAAAAATGTATAGTCGATTCATTATTACATAGCTTTAGGGTTAATACCGGTATTAGTACTGGTATCTTTGTATTAGCCGATAACCTTCGGCTTATTTTCCTACTTTTTACATTTATTTCCTTTAAATTATATGATACGTTTTATATAATCACATTTTAAAGTAAAGAGATATTACGTGTAGTATATCTCCTGTTTTACGTTATGTTTTGCGGCAGTGTAACATGTGAACTAAAACCCTTATTTTCTGTAAATCCAATATCTCTTGGTATTTAGGTTGAATTTACTTTGCGGACTTAAAGGTTTTAAATAATATAAATACCTTTTCTTGTAAATAAAGGTTCGGACCTTTTATTAACCGTATTTACCGGGATTTTAGTACTATCGATTAATGTAATACGAGTTGGAAGGGTCTTTTTTCTTGTTACTGAATTTTGGAACTTATAGGTATATACCAGTCGAACCGGAAACTTGAGTAGTTATTGTCGCCAATGAGAAATGAAATTAGTTAAAAAAAAACCTTCTTAAATAGTATTAGGGTATTACAAAGCGTATTCGAACTTTTTATAACCCTTAACTACTTATCAGACTTATTAACGTAAGGTGCCTTTACCAGTTTTTATATTCCCTATTATCTATTAATGAAGTATTAAACTATTCAGCATTTAATTTAAAAAGTCTATTTTACTTTTCGACTCTTTCTTGTAATCTAATATATAAGACCATTTAATAATATTCCAATCCGTAAAATATTAGGTAAAATTAATATAGCATTTAAAGTGGCCTTTTATATTATCGTAAATTTCGCGGAAAAGGATATAATTCGTTAGGTATTGGAGGTAATAGTCCTTAATTTAGCCGGTGAGGGTATTGAAAAACAACGAGTAAAAACTTGGTAATTTAACTGTTATTTGGTGGCAAATATTAAAAAATAGGCGTAACTTAATGTCGAAAAGGCTATACGGCTTATCTTTATACTTTTCCTTTGCTTTTCATATCTTAATAAACGTAGTAATTTCCGTTTAATCTGTATCCTTTATAAGGACTCACTAAAGAGAAAGTATAATATATTAGTTGTAAAAAGCTTCTTTACTTAGTCGGTTAAAAGATTTAGGTTATTATTAGTATTAGTAAATAAAATAGTTACCTTTAGCCGAGTTTAAAAGGGAAAAGCCAGTAATCATGCCTATAATCAGCTTACATATAAATCTGGTCTTTCCTTAACTTGGCTGTTAAAACTGGACGTATTAAGAAGCTCAGGAGAAATGAGCCTGGTATTAGCCGTTGTAGAAAGGTTAGTAATAATCCTTTTAGTATTGAGGAGTTCGGCAGAGCTCCTATTTAATAGACTAGTGGATTTAAAGACTTAAAAGATATAAATTTATAGATTCCTTTTAGACGGGTGTTTACAAACGTATATATAGTCGTTGTAGGTTATTATTACCAATAACTTTTTTTCCCTTAGCTAAAGTTCATTAGGTGTTTTTATTTGTAAAGTATTCGTAAAGTAAGTTGGTGAAATTGCCGTTTTTACCAACCTTTAAAGGCAGTAAAATCTTTCGTCAGCGTAAATTAGCCTTTAACTTAACTTTAACCGACTATTCTATCTTTTTCTACATATCTAAAATTTAATCCCGAAAAAACTCTATATAGTTGTAAAAAGCCTTAATACTTGAATCTTAGTTGTTATAAACGACGTCAAGGATAAAATAGCCGATGTAATTAATAAGGTATTCGGGGTTAAAGTTTTTAATAGCTTCAGTAAACTAAAGTTCTTCATCGTAATGTTTTTTGAAGATGCCGTCGAAAGCCCTGATTACCTCCTTTCTGGTAGGATTAGTGACAGCTTCGAATTAAGAATTGATGAAGGCCATTTTAGAGTTCTAGCTGATATAGGTCTTGATGATCTGTAGACGTGGGGACTTGGTGGTTTAGGGTGAATAGATTTAGCGTTTCAGCACGGAGTTACGCAACGTGGCTTTCTTGACGCAACTTGGTAATTCCTCGTGTTTTCGCTCTAAGTAGCGAACCTAACGATTAAAATAATGTAGGAAGTGAAAAAGAGTAAAGTAGAGCAAAGGTTTAGTGTAGGAGATAAGGTCGGAGGTCGTTGTTAGTGGTGGAGGTTAAGGGCAAAGATTGTTTGTTGTTTAGCGTAGGGACTTAGTTTTTTTTTTTTTTTTTTTTTTTNTTTTTTTTTTTTTTTTTTTTTTTTTTTGCAGTAGTAACACCTACAATAGGATTGACGTAGCCGATTTAAAACTTGTTATACGTACTTTGAAACTTCTGACAGTCAATTTTAACGTCTTTAAAAAGGATTAATGAAGATTTCTTAGTGTTTTCGATAGCGATACCGTTGCTTATTTATGAATTGCCGTGAAAGACCGATGCAGCAGTAAAGGTTCTTCGCAAGAATCTTCCCTCTATTTTACGCAATTGCAAAGCATAACCGGAAAGTAGCTTCTTCTTCTACTTAGTCAATCTGTGCTTAACCTAATAAGTACTGATCAGTATTGGTAGGCCTTAAACGTTGCAAAGTTGTCGATTCGAATGGTCTTTTTCGAAGTAACAGTAGTATTGCAGTAGTCAGATAGTAGATATATTATTCTAAGTTTTGCAGACCTCTAGCTGGTCTGCACTGTAATTTGTATGGCCAATTGCTTGGCCCATGCCCTAGAGTGAATTGCAGCGTACTGTACTCAACTTACATATAATGCGGTAAGTCTGCACAAAGCAATACACTTGCAGTACGATTAACTTTACTGCAAGTAAAGTTGACCTACTGCACTGCATTCAATACCATTGCAATACTATTCCAACAATGAACTTCATACGTATTTCGCTAAGATTTGGAACGATATAGAAAAGTAAAACAAAAAACTTTATAATCTTTCTTAATACAAAAATGATACCTTTTTAAAATATTTGTGAATAGATAAAAGTTTCCCCTTTAAACTTTTATTCACTATTTTACGGGATTCTCATAAGATATACTGAAAAATATTACTTAAAAGTTTTAATACAGGTAAAAACCTGCGAAAAATTCATAACCGTATAAAAAGTTATTTTAAATACAACTTCTACCTCGCGTAATATTATATGGATCAGGTTACTATGAGGTAAACGACGATAATGGAAAAAAAAAAAAAAAAGAAGGCAATACTGATAAACGTTTTTAATTAGATATTTAATAAGTTAATGTTATACCAGTAAGCGATAGGGAAAGCTTATATTGACGAAGCTATTATAGTCCGACCTACGATAGTAAGCCAAGTAGGTACCAAATAGAGTTTACTATTGAGGTACAGCGGAAGACTAGAAAAGGCTACCGTGGCCTATCGTATAAAACCTATAGGCATGACCAGTGCCCAGCCTGTTACGTGCCCTTACACATACCGTATATAGACTGCGCTTGGTCCGCATCCAGACCGTGTCTGGACCAGGTATTGCATAACCCGTTATGTGGATAGTTACGTAAACTATAAACTTAATGTATAATAGCTTAAGTTTATAATATACCCCCTTTTCCCCTATATATTATGAGGGTTACGGCATCCTGCTAGTTAAACGCGGGATGCGAGCCTCGCCCATCTAATATGCAGGCCAAGTATAAGCCAGTAACGTAGCGTTTAATACGTTGTATAACGTATCGGCCGATTTAATCCTAAGTCGTCGACGTCATATAACGCGTCCCTTAACGTCTCATATAACGTATCGGTCAGTTTGACCTTAGGTAACCGGCATTATATAACGTATCTTTTAACGTATCGTATAAAGTATTAACCGGTTTAACTCTATACTATCGGTTCCGTATAACGCGCCCTTCAACATACCGTGCAATACATATTTCTTACCGTTGATACTGAATAACGTACCTTTTGATATACTATATAATATATCGCTTTTACCGCTGGTGCCGTATAACGTACTCCGTATAATACGTAACCCTTACCAAATCCGGTTCGCTAATACTTAAAAATACGAAATTTCCCGTAACCTTCAAAACTTCTTTTTTCTCCTTTTATATCGCCGACCTTATTTTACGATGATACTCTCTCATATCTTTTCATAATAGCTTTACTATCACATTTTATATTTAAACTACAATTATTTGTTAACATTTCGTAAACTTTCCTTTTTTTTCGTTTCTTTAATGTTAATAGTAAACCTAACTTAGGCTATACCACTGTTAGCGTTTTTTATAAAGATAATTAGTCGCCTCATAAAGTACGTTACCCTATTATACACAAATACTTTATCATTAATTACCTTTTATAACCTCTTTGCGTTATAGGATACCTGTTTATCCTTAGTAATAGTAAAGACGAAAGCGAGCTTCCCCTTTTATAGGCAAAGGACGCGTATATATTGTATAGTAATCACCTTTTTAATTCCGGTATTTCTTTTATTTATATTCGAATTTATCTGACGTAAGTTTATAGTATGTATATTAAGGTTTATAATAAGGTAAATTTATAAATTACCCTTTTAACAAACTCAACCGTAATTTAACCCTTCCTCGTAATATATTTGAAAAAACGTTTACTTACTGCCTTGTTCAGTTTCCGCGTCTTTTTACGTTAGTTAATTACTATTATAAAAAATAAGGCTATATTTTGTATTTTACTCGTAAACGGTAAGGAAATATCCTGGAATACTGGCCCGGATTTACCCTCAACTTTTTGAGATTTGTTAAATAATTCGCCCGGCTCCGAAATTTATTCAGATATGAGAAATCTTTATCGTACCGGCCGTATAAGCCGTTACCCCTTTTGCTATATATCCCCATCACGCTTTCCTCTCTGGTCCGTTTTTCCTTAAAACTCCTCCGTTACCTTTTACGAAATCGTTTATTTATCGTAATATAATCACTTCAGCTAATCGTACGTTAATATGTAACGTTTTTATGCCGGTATTTTCAACGCCCGCTCTATATCCTTTCAAAATTTCAATTTAAGTAATTAAAATAATATAACCACGTAAATTATATCCCTTACTGTTGGTAGGCCTTTATCGTTGCAACGTAGTCGATTCGAATCACTATGGTAGAAGTAACTGTTGTTGCGTTGATATTATTGATTTATGTCTAATTTCTAAGTTTAGCCGACTGCTAGCCGGTCTACGCAGTAATTTGTATGGCCAAACGCTTTGGCTTATTCCCAAATTTAAAGTGGGAATCTACTGCACTACATATGCTGTGCAGTGTATTCAAATCCCACAAACTGCAGTCAATTTGCAGTACGTACAATCAACGTTACTGCAAGTAAAGTTGACTTGACTGTACTGCACTTGACTGCTATTCCAACACTTATAACTAATATAAACTACGGCTTACAAAGTGTAACGAATTATATCTAAGGCCTAACTATATGATTCCGGCTTTTACTCATATTTTATTTACTTACTTTAACTAAAAGCAAGTTAATTAAGTAAACCGTAAACGGGCTAAAGATCGTATTCAAGCTGACTGCGTCGTCCGAGCTTAAACTAATATATTATAATCCTTAGTAACTCGTTTAAAGGGTTACTTTCCTAGCCCCGCCTTTCGCTCCGCCCTTTACCAGCCGTTATTGTCAGCCTCCCCTAACGTTCGTCCCTTTTAACGTTATTTATTATCCTCGATTTTGCCGCGCGCCCGCCTCACCTTCTACCAGCCCCTTTCGTCGGCGTCTACTAATACCCATTACGATCCTTGTCGTCCTTACTTGTTGGTAATTCTTAATATCCGAAACTAATTATAATAAAGACTTTAATGTTGATAACGTTATTATTAGTTAAATACTAAAAAAAATAAAAATAAAAAATAGGTATATTTTTAGTAGGTTGTAATAAAATCGCCTATAGTTGGATATTCATCCGAAAAAGGCGGGTAATATATACCCGATCCTACCTATTATATCGTATGATAATGATAAATTATCTATTTTTATAAATACTATATTATTCAAGAGGTTTTGGTAATTCGTCTTACAGAAGTTACTTAATCTATACTCGAAGCCGACGTCAAAATACCGGGCTATTATAAACTAAGATATCACCTTCTTTTGCCTTAAATTTATTTAAGGTCATAATATATTAGTAATTTTCCAATATTTTCAATCTGAGTTGTCATAACTTTTTTATTTAACTAATATAAAATAAATTCCACTTTGGCCTATTTTTACCGCGAGAATATCTTGAACTTTTAATTTTTCATAAATACATTTTCTTTTATTAACAATAATTAACATTCATTCCGGGCGAGTATTGGATAAAATTTACGGGAAAAAGGAGTTGAAAATTGTTCGTGGAATTGAATTCACGTGAAATATAAGGTATTCATTAAAAATATCCAAAACGATATTAAACGGATTCGAAACGTCGACAACCTGATATTAATTATGAAGTTAATTAAGCTTTTAATTCGAACGGTTAGTTTTCATATGACAAAATCTAAATTAAACCTAGTCCATTACTTTATACCGCTTTTCAGGACATTGTTCACGGTTTGTTACCGTTTCCATTTATTATTAAATATATATTATCGCCGCCTAAAATAGCTTCATACTATTGCATACGTGTATTCAAAACGTAACGGTTTATCGTATCGAATTAGTTCAACATTTCATATCCCCATTTACCTTCGAAATAAACAATATTTTATATATATTTATCAAACGGTTGGCGTTGAACCCGATACTTATCGACTCCGTGTTATTTAATATAAACGAAAGAACGATTAAATATAAATTCTAATCGTATTAAGAAAAAGCGATGACGATACGTAAGTAATTTTAAACTTTTTAGTTTATATACTTAATACCGTTATCTATTTATAGGTAACAAGTCGTAAATAAGAGTTAAAAATACAAAGTCGTTTAAAATACGTTTATCTAATCCAAATCGCGGTTACTAATACTAAAAGCCGAAAATTCATGAAATTTTCACTATATCCCGAAAACGTTCCGCATACGTATCGGCAATCATAAGCTATATACCATTAAGCTAAATAAACTTGGAAAAATAGTTCGTGACAATTAATAATTATTAAAGGCTGTTATCAGTAATTAATAAGTTAATTATAAAGTTGCCGGAAATATATATCTAATTTCGATTTAAAACAAAAAAAGGTTAAAAGAAACTTATCATAAAGTATAACAAGATTTCGCAACATTATATTACGTATATATTTGATATAGGCGTCGAATATTTTCGACTATCCCCTCCTAATAGTCGTCACTTTGGAGAACTCAAAATAAGATATTTTCACCCGGATAACCTATAATAATCGAATCGTGGGTTTATTATAATATTTTCGTCGTTAATAATTCCTTAATCGGTGATTATAATGAGCTACAATAACGTAACATACCTTACAAATTATTTTTACAATCTGTAATTTACACCGATCATTCTACCTTAGCTAAAAATCACTTAACGCTTTCAGAAACCGCTAATAGGTAAACCATATATAGTAGGTCGTTCGCTATTCTTTAATCCTATAATTCCATTAAGGTATCTAAACCGAAGATAAAACTATTAATAGGCGCTAATAAAGTTAACAGATTTGACGCGAGTCGAGTTCACGGCGGTATTACCAGTTTTTATATATTAAAAACCCCCCGCATTATTTTAAATAACGACCCGGATGCGGACCAGGCCCAGGGTAATTCCGCGCCTATCAATCCTTCGAAAACCTTGGACTCGCTTTTGAGGTATATATTATCGCGATCCAATAGCTAAACTTTTATCGTAACAAATTTATCGGTATAATCCACCGTAATATACGTTTTCACAATATATAAGTCTATTGTTACCACATTTAATATAGTAATGGAAATAGGCTAAAAACCTCACACATAATGCTCCTTAACCTCTGGTTTATTTTATAATCTCCTAGTTCATATATCCGGACAGACGCCTTAAGTTACGTGTTTATACCGTAAGTCGTATTGAAAAAGCGAAAGGACTTCAGCCTATTTAACCAGGCGTTTCGAAATCAAACGAAGTAAAGAAAAACATTTCAATCTATTATAATCTGTTAAAATCGTAAATAAGGTACGAACGTTACGTCATTTCGAAAACCACGCTTTTAAATAGGATACTACCTCGAAAAGCTCCTTATCGTAAATAGTATAATTAATTTTCGTATCTGTTAATTATACATAATGGTAAGCTATTAACTTTACAATATAATTTTTTTTTCTGTTATGATAAATATCTTTTAAACGTCATTCCTGAAGAATTGGTGTCTATTACTATTAATTTATTCAAATACTAATATATCAAAATCGGGGACGTAATAAAAGTATTATTTAAAGTTGAAAATACGTGTTCCTTCCGTTTTATCTAAATCTAACGATTTTTTTTACTTCGTTAGTCGGATAAAATCATTAGATAATTCGGAGAAATTACTAATAAAATCTCGATAATAGTTAATGAAACCCAAAAAACTTCGAACCTTTCGAATAATACGTAATAAATCTTCTTCGTATGTTACCCGGACGTTTTCGGTTTCAACCCAAATACTTACCCTAACCGTTACAATAAAACCTAGGTATTTTACCTTTTTAATCACGAAGTTAAACTTTTACAAATCAAAATTTTACTATGTATTACGAAAACGTCTTAAAACCACGCTAATTTTCGTTATATAATCTTATTGAATACCGGAAAAAAAAAACCAATAGGTTGTTTAGGTAAGTTATAAAAAAATCATTCAAGATATTCACCATTACATAATTAATATATCGCTATAATGTCGCTGACACTCCCGTTAATCCAAAAAGGATTACTAACTACTTAAATAACCCAAACCGTATACGAATTACCGTTAATTATTCCTATTCAAATATAACCCGAATATGGAACAAGGTTGTTCAAATATTTAACTTCGTAAACTACGTTAACTTCAACAACGTACGTAGGGTCTCCTTAATTAAAAGTAAGTAAAAACGATCTTACTAGGTAATCTTATTTGATACCTGGTAATCGATATAAAACCGTTATCTTACCTCCGACTAAGAAATAAACAATACCGGCCCTACAACTGATAAAGAACTTACCTGAATCAAACCCTTATTTATAAATTTCGTAACCTATCGATAAAAATCGAAAAATTAATTTCGTCACATCGAATATGATAACCTCTGAAGTCGTCTCAATAACAATCTGTCTTTATTCGGTTTAATATAAATATAGTAATCGAATATTCCCCTATACAATGGTAAGGCTATAACTTTATCCTTATTAAATAAGTTGCGGAATTTAACTAATTTTGATAAAAAACGTGATTAATCCTTTGTCTTTTTGATGGTAACCGGCCTTATCGTTCATAAAATCCCCGTTATTTTGTTGAAGCTTATAATAAAAGTTAACCTGAATTTATCCCTCGTATATTATACCTCCAGATGTAAACGTTTTACTAAAAGAATAAAAACCGATCCCACTTGACCTCAAATATACCCCGATTTAAAACGTACTATTATTACGTCGACAATTAAGCCTCCTTAATTATAAACTATTGAACGACGAACGCTAACATTTAAAGTCACTTGTTAATATTATATTCAAAGTACTCCAAAAATTATATCCCGCGTTATTTCGGGAATAATATATACCAATATCGGGTTTAACTATTTATTAATATTTATACGAAACTTGGTTATTTGGGTAATACGCGTATTTGACCGTAACTCTAATATCGTATCTAAATCTCCAAAATATAATAACCGAATTTGTTTCATCCTTAACAGTTATATTAAAGCCTTATTTACAATATAGTTACAATTATAACTAAAATTAACTTAAATATTTAAAAAGGAAATATTATTAAAAGCATAAAGATAAGGAATATATTTTCGTTTATACGTATTTGAATTAAATTTAAATCCTTTTTACTCGATTTTACAATTATGTCGGTCTAACTATATAACCCCTAAACGAAACTTTATTTAGGAGTTAGACTTTTCCTGTCGTCGTTAATAAAAACCCTTTATTTACCTTTTAGATTTAGACTGTATATACTTACGTCGGAGGTAATACCGGGCGAAATTCGTAACTACAATGGTAATAGTCCGTCGAATTACAACGTATATAACGCACCGTAACGAGTTTAATCCGTCGTTCCTTTACCGTTACTTATATCTCCTTACGTTTTTAGATTTAAACACGTATCGAGCGGATTTACTAAAATAATTGACCGCGATTACCGCGACCGCTTAACGAGGATGCCTAAAAGATATAAACCCTTATTATAATTATATTTCTATCCGATTATCAAACCTATACGTGTCCCGCCAGTTAATGACCAAAACGTCATTTTAAGTTTATAATCTTTAATTTGCTGGCGAGCTCGCGATACTTCTTTAAAGTTACGATATAATCCATATGATTAACGCCTGTAGTAATAAATTTGTCATTAATACGTAGGTTTATACGACAGCGTAAGTAATCATACTTTACGGCCGAAGGTCAATTCAATCCGCTCGTTTAAACTAATAGTATTTCGAATCTAATAATGAATAATACCTACAGATCTTAATTACTAATAACCAACCCCTTTAATTCGACCAAGGCCTTATCTATAAGATAAGGGTCGCCAAAAACAACATTAATGTAATTGAAAAACTTACCTACATTATATATACCCTTGTATCTGTCAACTTCATAATACGTTGTAATAGCTTACTTTACTGCTGCCGTATAACCAACCCATATATAAAAAACTGTATACCGACCTTTTTCAATTTATATTTTATCCGCTTTCAGTACAAATTAGATCGTTTAATTCATCGTCGCTTACGTAGAAGAAAATCCTTTGAATTGAGATTAGTCATATCGTTTTAATATACTTTGAACAAGTAAAAAACTAATATAAATCGCCGTTAAATTGGACTCAAATTATTAAATCTTAGCTACAACCTAAAAAAAGTTGGACGTAAGGTCAATAATTAAAGTTAATCAACCCGATTATTAAAATTCTTTTATAATAGAGGCGGTATAGCTTATAGTATTTTGTAAACGAGAAATATGGGTTTAAGTCAGCCTCAAAGGGGTAGGAGGTATATTTATAAAGGTAAAGGATTATATATTCGCCGACAACTCATTTTTCTCAATAACTTTAAAAGATAAAGTAAATTTTTTATATTTTTCATTGATTTATCTATTTTAAGTAATATTCTTTCTAAAGAATTAAACATAAACCTTAATAATATTTTAAAATTCGACTAATAATAATAAATCAAATAGGCAATAAATAGAATTTACTATTAAGATACAACAGAAAACTAAAAAAAATCTATCGTGGCCTATCGTACAAGACATATAGGCATAGCTAATACCCAGCTCATCATATACCTTTACACGTGCCGTACACGGACCGCGCCCGGTCCGCGCCCGGACCGGGCCAGAACCGGGTACTATATATCCCATTACGTACACAGTCACGTAACATATAGACTCAATAGCCATTTTCCTGAGTCCGTAACAGAAGACACGCTTCGCGAATAAATACGTGCAGTTATCACGGGTGTTAACGAGTTGAAATACGCTTTGCAACGCCTAAATACCATCTATATAAGCTTTTTTTAGACAATAGAAGTCCTTGTTTACGACCGTAATAAATTGTATGCGAAAGACGCTTAATATATACCCTTAAGCTCATAAATTTCGAGATGTAAATAAAGAGAATCGTGTAATAGTACACTATGTTAATCGTAAATACGGATGTTTCCAACGCTTAAAATCTAGTCTAACGCATCTAGACTAAAAGCTGTAACCAAATTAGTGCTAATAAGAAAATCAACACTAAAACGGATCTATTAACCGCAAAAATGTAATGATCACACTAAATACCCGTGAGTATATAGAAGGTTTTAGAGGGTTTATGATATCAAAAAGGTAGCAGAGGTGCTGAGTGAATAATATCGTAACCGTGCGAGTAATAATCAAAAGCCGTGAGGCTATTCAGATATGTAGACTGAATACTTAGATTGACAACTGAAGAGCTATGAAGGAAATACTATCTGTGTGGTGATGGCCGTGTTCTTATATCCTATGGCCTTCATACCATCTTCAGTACTGGACCGCTGAAGTCGCTGGTCGCTTCCTGCGGTCCGATGTAGTATCGACTGAGCTGCTCTTCAGTCCTTGCGGTCCTAACCCTAACCCTGGGTCCTTACATAAGATATATCCCCGCTTGATGTGTTGGACATCAAGCTTCTAGCCGCTGGTCTGTTCCATGGTCTGTAGTTGGTCCTTGGGTTATAACAAAAAACGAGCGTCATAATAGTGGGAAAAAATTGAGTTTATAGTAATTCCAGTTATTAGTTAACTCGACACCCTCCGGCTAAACGTAACAATAAATAGTTAACATACTATATTAAATATCCCACTGCTTTGAGGTGAAACTACTTATATTATATCGCAAACTTCAAGGGTTAAAAACCTATTAACGACGACAATACCCTTCAATAAATTAATTAATATAAAAACACTATTTGTAACCTAGCCTAATAATTAGTCAACTATATATTTCTATCGTGTAGGTGTTAAAAACCTCTACCTTTGCCTTAACTAAGCCTCTAACCCTTTATGTACCTTAAACATTTGCGATTGTTATGCGTATCACATCTTTTAAAGTATTATACTAGATATTGGTGAAATGAAGTACTTAACAAGAAGCTATTCGTAGTACATCATATTACGAAGGTAAACACTATTATTATATAAAGTAACAGTTAAGATATTAGTTAAACCAAAGTTAGTTTCGGCCTAAGCAAACAATTATCATTACTAGAGACAACGGCTATTTAAACTGTTATTAGGTCGATTACGTTCCATATTTTTAATTACACTATTCCCTTTCTATTTCAATTGATGAAAACAAAAACCCTCAACGTTAATGTTGACATCAACGTTAATAAACTAATTAAAAACAGATACAATTTTCCCCTATCTCTAAGTAAGCGAATTAGTAGTTCCATCTTTAAGGTTTAAAGGTAACGGTATTAAATATAACGGAGTTAAAAATGCGTTAATTATACTAGATTTTCCATGAACAAGCTGTGAACTGGTTATATAAAGTTCTTAAGTCCGTAAGATACAAAAACTTGGAATAATTGACTTTAAAGGCTATGAAAAAAATTAACCACTATTCTGAAACGTATATCTAAGCCCCTGGAAGATGTAAATTTACACTAAATGACGACAAAAACTTTGATAACAAGATCTTCATTAACGTGGTTTACTTAAATAATAAGTTTTGTTGGTAGGGCTTTAGACGTTGCAACGTTATCAATTCGATTAGTCGAAGTAATATTATTATTGCAGTTGTCAAGTGGTGGATGTATTGTTTCAGGTCTGGCAGACTGCTAGCCAGTCTGTATAGTAATTTGTATAGCCAATTGTTTAGACCGTGCCCTAGTGTAAAGTAGGCATATACTGTACTTGACTTGCAACCAATATAGTAAGCCTACCAACAATATAATTTACTTGAAGTCAGTATAGTCAATTTTACTATAAATAAAGTTGACCTACTATACTACAATTACTACTATTTCAATATTAGCGACTTTTTATTTTTATACGTGTATGTTAGTATGGTAAACCATGTTTTTCCAAATTCCGTTAAATTACGTTTTCGTTAACTGACTAAACCCTTATTGATTTTAATTGATTTCCATATCAAATAAAGCATATTTGCACTTAAATAAATCCCATTTGCCTAGAATTTCTCCACGGCTTCGAAATCCGACTTCATTGGTTTCTATAAAACGTTTTCCCCTCATAAATGAATTTAAACTTCCAATTTAACCGTGTTAATTCAAAAAGTTGCCATCGTCAATTTCGTGGTAGTCTTATAGTTTTCCAACATATCCCTAACTACTACTACGTAATTTAGCCTTACTAGGTGGCTTATTAACTTAATCTTCGATATGTATAGTCAATTTATTACCATCCATGGATCTTTTAACGGTCTTGTTCGGCGATTCCTTCGTTTTAACGTCAATAGGGTTATATTTCCCATCAATCCACCGGAATACCTTAATCGTTTTGCCTTTGTAGGCTTCAATAAGTACCATTACATCGATTATTAGGCGCTTTTCATTAGTGATTACGAGCTTTGAAAGGCATTCAGACAAGCTTCTCGAATCGGTACAAATTACCACCGGGATAAAAAGAATCTTTAACTGCCTGGTAATAGTATTAAGGGTTTCTCATAGAACTATATCTATATTAAAGTCGACTATTATGCCGTAAACCTCCAAAACCAATACTTTTAGTGTAATCCTTTTACATTTGATATAAGTCTAATAAATTAAATTTCCCAAAATATTGAGCCAATTCTCCCGCCTATATTCATCAACGAAGGTCATCAGAGAGTAGATATATAAAGATAAGTTGGTATTATTCATAAAGTACCTATTCATAAAAATTCTCAACCTAACTTTAAACAAGTTTATCGGGACTATATAAATACTTAGGTTTAAGTTTTACATCTTCTATTCAAACCTTCATTTAACCGGTCAATATCTTTATCTAATAAATCTTTTACCTATGCTGTAATAAATAGGTTGTAGTAAGCTTCTAGTTAATATAGTGTACCTTTAAAGTTGTCATAAATACGTTATTTTATGTACCGTTAAGCCTTGACTATATCAGTTTCATGAATTATGGTTAAAGTAATACCTTGACCCCTTTAGAGAAAACTAAAGCCGGTATTGAGACCAAAAATACAAATTAACAATCTATTGAAGTTAAATTAATTACCCCTTACCAAAGTTATAATCGACTCATGATTACAAAACTTAAAGTCCTTAATCACCTACTATTCAGATGCCACAAATCTATCCGTTTGAACAAAAAAATTATCGTTAATTTGTATACCCATTAAACTGAAATTATTCCTTTAGGTTATTAGTAAACACAGATCGTATGTTACAGACTTTATACCTAACCGTAATTTGAAATACGATTAATTGGATAGAAATCAATAAATACATGCCTTGGCTGGCCTGTATAATAGCTTAATACATTGCATTACCGTCCCCAAAAGATATATAACACGCAATTCCTATAATGACTCCAATACGATGGTCCGATACAAATCGGTTACTAATTACGTGTATACTTGCGTTATATTGCAACTATTGAGTATAAACTTACTTTCAGTTTTAGCTAATGAACCTAATGCTAATACAACCAATAAACGTTAGTTAATCTCCTAAATTATTAGCGATTATGTAAGGATACAATTTTTAACTTTATTACTATATTTTTAAACGATTAAGCGTAACTTTACATAAAGCCGCCCCATTGTCTTACCCTTAGCCTTATAGATAATACTTAACCCAAAAATCGTAACATTTAGACCCTGAAGGTTAAAGTCTATTTTTGGCACGAATTATACAACTTTCCGAATTAAAAGACCTTTAATCTTAACACTATCACTTTCCTAAAATGGTTTACCGAAAGTTTTAATAATAACTTGTACTTGAAGATTTAATTCCAAGTTTTTGTTATCTTTATTTTATCTACTTACCCAGGTAATATTATAAATACAACCTTGTATATATTACACCTTTTTAATATTTCTCTTTCTAAGGGGTCATCCGCGCCGGCGTCGTTTCATCGGTCTATCGATAACAGGTAAAGGAAGGTTGTATTAACTCATTAGCTTAATTTAAATATTTTCATTATCAGGTATACTAACATAAGGTTTTACCTACGTAATACGAAATGTCATAGGGCCGTTAACAATTTCAATAACTACTTTAAAGTTAACAATACTTAAGGTCTTACATAAGCCCTCCTATTTACCAGCTTTCCACCACACAAAGACTTTACTTTACAATGACAAAGTAAATACATCGATTATTGTAAGCCTATTTCTAATATTAAAGGCATAGTTAACTTAGCGGCGTGCTAATTTCTTCCGTAATTCCTCTAGTGCCTTACCATAGGTTAAAGCTCGCTTTTCAATACTTGATAATGGTAGAGGTTTATTCATTAATCGTAGGTACGTTTTAAAAACTAGAAACGTAGGTATCAGGCAGTTAATGCTTATAATGTCATTTAAGATTTTGACTGCTATTTAAAGACGTATTCCTTAGATCCGTAAAACTTCCAATCTCTAACGTAAGGATATAATACGTTCGACGAAATAAACAATATACTGTTTCGACTTTTCTGATACTTCAATAAGCTTTCATAAACTCCGATTTATATTGAATTCCCATTATTTTAATATTTTCATAAAATTGAGCCACCGTAAAATTCATATGAAAATTATAAACGAAGATGATAGGTAAACCCAATTACGTGTTAATTTATAATATCTTTAACATTTTCTACGTACCTTTAGCCAATGCAAATTTTGAAACCTTCGCCCCATAAAAAAAGGTCGCGGAATTAACGACGCGAAAAATAGTCTTATTACTAAAGTAAAATACATCGATAAAGACCTTGTATTTAAAATTCTTATAGTTTTTTAATATAGTTTTAAATCTTCGAGGGACTTAGGTATACGTTTGGTAATACTTGAAAAGTCTTTTGATGTCTTTTAGAACTCTATATAACCTGTTACTCACTAGGTAATTAAAACTTTGGTGTGGTTAGCGGATCTCTAACTTTGTTAAGTTTAACACTACTTCCTTTAAACCTTAAAGATAAAATCATAAATAACCTTAATTAAAATCAAGGGAAAACCTTAAGCCATTTTCAACGAGCTTATTAACGTCAATATCAACGTCAATGATAAGGGTTTTTGTGTCCTCCAAATAAAAAAGTAAAAGGGTAGAAAATTAAAGGATATAGAATGTAATCGGGCTAAAAATAGTTTAAACTACCGTTATTGTAGATATTACTATATACCCTCATAGATAGTATATATAGGGCTAGTGACAGTGCACTGTATTGCAGGGTGCACTCATATAGAGTGCATGAAAACGTGTTATGCTACAGGCTACACTCTTGCAAGATACAAAGTACATCATACATGGAGCGGTCTGGAATGGATATTCTAGACCTTATGGCAATTCATGGAGCGGTCTGGAATGAGTATTTAAGAGCGTACGGCAAAAGGGTTACTGCTCAGATAGGAAGTATATAACCTCTCATACGTAACGTACCCTCTTTGAAATACTTTTTCTAACTATTATGATATTTTACTACTATAATGGCAATTAAACGATTACTTTTCTACTTATCTACTTTATATAAATAAGCATTTAGACTTCACTGACACTAACTAATAACCGATCCAGTCGAATACAAATAGCCTAAGAAAAGAGAAACAAATATACGTTAAATACCTATAACAGAATATAATAACGGTTTCAAATGCTTATATTTTAACATTACGTTTTTACAAAAATTACACGAGATATAAATATAAACTGTAAAAACTAAGTAACTTTAAAAAGGATAACTTCAATACGATATTGTTAACTCTTATTTAGCGTTTCATCCATTAAAAGCCCTATTACGCTACCATTAACCCTTGTTTAGCGTTTTGACGTACTCGAGCACTTTTTGGAAAGCGTTCTATTTTGTACCAAGCTATGTAAGCCAAAACCACTAAGTTTCGGAACCTTAAGTTAGGATCCGTTCGATTTGAAATCGATAATCCATACTGCTCGTAAAATATAGGAGCGGTTACGAATACAGAATTCGAACCGTTCGCTTAATTTAAGAACGGTTTTGAACAGACTATCCGAACCGCTCGCTTCACCAAAAGCGGCCACAACACGCCAATACGAACTGTTCGCCAAACACGAACCAAAACCCACACATCGGATCATATACTACGCATCCCTAGACACACATTTCCTTTAACTCATTCGTCTTTCACTTCTTTTACCCTTTTCGCCTTCCCACGTTCGCCCTATATATTCTGAATTTAGTTTTTACGACGTTTGACTTTTTATAGTCGCTTGGTTAACGTAACGTTGCCAAACGTTAACAAAACTAATTTAAAACATATGATTAGTTTGTAATTACGTTTTATTTACGTTTTATTTAAGATTTATTTGTACTAATAAGCGTTTGTAAATCCTTTAACAACCGCTTCAATTATCCTATTTACTTTATATTTTCTGAACCACCCTAAACTTTAGGATTTGAATGCAGTTGAAATAAAATCACGACACGAAACCACTAATTTATGCCGCTTTACTATACTAGGAACACGTAAGAATATTTAACCCCAATTGCCCCAAAATACCTATAGCTATGGCCACAATACCAATGACACCAGAGGAGGCTAGCGCTTACTTCGACGTTTTGGTCAAATATATAGGAATCAGGAAGGCTATAGTATACTAAATAGATTTCAGCTTTTAGGATAACACCATCGATATACCAGTAAAGAAACTGAACTATTATACGGAAAATACATATATCTTAGCCGTTATACTTTGTTACTGGAAAGAAAAGGCCTAAGGACGTGACTTTTTGGATAATTTCCATAATTGTTTTTCGAATTGGACGTTAAATATGTGGCAAATAGTAAACCTCTTTATTGCTAAAGCCTTACGAATTCAACTATAAATCAGAGGTATTAATACCTCAGGGTGTAAGAATAGCTGCCTTACAGAAGCTTTATTCGAAACATCGCAACTTACCAACTTACTTGACTGGGAGGATGAGGATTTGTACTCAATAAAATTTGTAAAAGAATGTTATATAACGGAACACAAGAGATGGTTAATGGAACGACGAGGAATACGACAAAACTTAGGATCTCCGCAAAAGAAGGAAGGGCAAAAACGTGTTTTATACGATTTTAAGAAAAGGAATGGCTAGCGCGGGATTAAAAAAAAGAAAGGTCTAGATATATAGTTTGGGCTGCAGCCTCAAAATAAAAAAGAGAAAGAAGTCAGAATACGTAGTTTAGGCCACGATTTTAAGATAAAAAAGGGTTGGTTAAGCATTCCTGGCCGTAAAAAAAGGAAGGGCCAGATATACAATCCGGGATATACCTAAAAAAGGAGGAAAGATCAAATGCGAAATTTAAGTCGTATCTTTAGGAAAAGGAAGGTTTGGATACGTAGTTCTAAACCGCTTACAAAACCTAGGAGCGGCTACGGATATAACATCCGCACCACTCGCAAAATTCAAAAGCGGTTACGATTGTAATACCTACACCGCTCTCACAAGCAAAAGAGGCTATAACACGACAATTCGAGCTGTAACTTTAAGAGGAAAAATAGCCAGATGCTTTATACGCGACTAAACCTTAACAAAGAAAAGAAAACCAGCTAGGAAGGTATATTAATACCGTTTTTACCCATATTAAAAGTCTAGGAATACGTGTTAACACCACTTACACCAATCTGGAGCGGTTCGAAATCTACTATTTACGTCGCTCCCCGATTTTTCCTCTGTTTAACACTATTATTTCGCGTCGCTTTCAATATTATGTCATTTTTTGTTTTTTACGCCTCGACCTGACAGATTTTCCCATTATTTCTCTTTCCTTATTTAAATCTACAATATTGCACCGATTTTAACATATTGCCTCTTTTTGTTTTATATAATTCAAGTTATATCTATTATTTATAAACTATTGTTTTTTGGAAAGCCATAATATTACTATACAGCGTACTGCATTATGGACGGGCACGCTGGCCCAACTCGAAGGGCAGTTATCCATTATTAGAAGGAGAGGGAGAGGGCGACGTCGTCGCGTTCCTATTATTCTTTCTGTCATCGTCCCCCTTTGTACTAGCTCTACCGCCATCACTACCTTCGATGCTACCGGCGCCAGTAAGGATGTGGTACTGCACTTTGAGTCGCATGCCCTTAGATAAAGGAGAAGGGGGGTTTTCAACCTCCTTACGGCAACGCGTAATAACGTCGTTAAACTCGCCTACGTAGTATATGCGTAAGTCCCGTTTTCAGGTAGTAATAGCAGTTGCCGACTCTCTGGTTTACCGGTTAGCGCTTAGTACACATTAGTATCGGCTTATTTTAGTTATTTGCGACCGCGATTATCTTTTAAAGCGCTCCGAATGTTATGTTTTTGGCAAAGGGAATTTTTGAGATCGGTTGGAACTTACTATAAAGCCGACTAGTACGTAACATGACTTCGATTTACAGCTTTAAGACTAACAGAACGGGGGCGTATCTGTTTCCAGTCTGTTCGTAACGATGGTAGCGGGCCGAAAGCCCCCCGCTTTTGTAGCAATCGCCAACGCACTTACCTGCGGCTGCGGAAGCAACATATGGTACGTAGGGCGTATCTATTAGCGGCTTGGGCTACGGACTCAGGTTCATCACTTTAACATTGTATGTATTAGAGAAGCATTGCGGCGTACCCTAGCGATATGTAGCTCAAATCTGTGAAACATATTCGTCTCGTATGTCTTATCCAAAAAGAAAAAACGTTAAAGGTATATAAACAAGTAGATTTAAGGTATACATACCCTAACATAGCTGCAACAAGCAGCGTTTACGGTGTAAAGGGCCCACCACGGGTAATAAGGTCTTTATCCGTGGGGAGAGGGTAAGGTCTATGACCTTATGAACCCCCCGCTCCTCTCCCTAGAAGCTGGGGAAGTGGGAGGGAGAGGGGGAAAAGAGGGGTAGGGGGTGGCAGCAGCGGCGAAGGGAGTTGAGACGGTGGCGACAAATCTTGGCGGGATGGCGGTGGCGGGCGTGGTAGCTGTTATTAACGATATTGTGTATAATAAGGGCGGAATACTGGTGGCAGTGACGGCAGCGGCTGCTGCGGCGGCGGCGGCGCGTCGGCGTTCTCGCACCAAACGGAGGCTGGCCGTCCTGTTTTTACGCGGCATTTATTTAAGGATAAGTTTAGTATATGGGTATTAGTTAAGTAACCTATCTATTAAAGCGATTTGATTTGGTAAATTAGAATAAAGGTCCAAGTTAAATTTGGATAAGGACTTGTATTAACTGGTAGTACGCGGATTGAAATGGAAAAGAAAAAAGTTTTTATCTGGATCGATGACGATATATCTTTTTATATTAACCCAAAAATACGTAACGGTGCAATTGCCGTTACGCAAATCACTCCTTCAGCGCCTACGCAATTTCACCCATGTTAAGACTAACAAAAGACGCTATTAATAACTATATCGCCTCTATTTAGTTATATTAACCAAGCTCAAATTACAATTATCACCGCGGCCAGACCTTATTGATTTCAACCAAATTACAATCACTGCCGCAGCCAAACCTTTCTAATTTTAACAGAACTATAATTACTACCGCAGCCCGAACTTACTAATTCGAACCTTTGCAATTAATATCTTAACTATATTGTTACTATGGAAACTGCTAATTTCGGCTTTTACAACCTCACTGTTACTACAAAACTTACCGATTTAGATCTTTATAACTATAACCACATTATTTCTACAGAACCTAATAATTTAGACCTTTGCAATTACAACTATACTATTTCTTCTGAGCTTTGGGTACGGAATATATATGGAAGAAATAAAAGATTAACTGTATGAATATTACTATATACCCTTATAGATAGTATACATAGAACTAGTGACAGTGTACTGTGTTGTAGGGTAGACTACTACAGAGTGTACGATAACGTGTCACATTGCAGGCTGCACTCTTGCAAGACGCAAAGTGCATTATGCATGGAGCGGTCTGGAATAGGTATTCAAAACCGCACGGAAATGCATAGAGTGGTCTGGAATGGGTATTCCAGAGCGTACGGCAAAAGTGTCACTGCACGGATGGGAGGTATATAACCTCCCATCCGTGGCGTACCCTCTCTGAAATACTTCTTCCTGACCATTATCATTTATTACTACAATACCAATCTAACAATTACTCCTCTACTTACCTACTTCACGTGAATTAGTATTTAGACCTTACTGATAGTTATAGCTAATAACAATAGTTATTTTCCCGGGTTAAAGTTAATTTTAATAGCTATAGTACTTTCTTTCTGTAATACTATATATTACGAATAGCCTCTTATTAAATACCTTACTTTACCTATAATTGACATAATACCTTAAAACGTATAGTCTGCATAACTATCGTAAAGGTTAAAAGTGTATAAAGAGTCGGAAACTCAATTAATGTAAAGCTAAAGGTTTTCACCATTTAAATGTTATAAAAAGGCATGGTTGTCTAATTACTAAGCTGCGTTAGGAATAGTATCTTTATACCACTTTATTTATTCAGGGACATCATCGCCTTTAATAATCTCTTCACTCGGAAAGTCTATAATGTAATTTAAGTAGGCTTGCTCAAAAGAAATAAGGCATTAGATATAATACATTGCCTATTCATTACTATGTTTCATAGGAGAGTACCGAATTAACTATCAATCACGTTTACCACAAATCCAAAATCTTTTACTACCATTACGACGATAATTCTTATAATTAACAGGCCCGTTTTAATATTTCTTTTGTTAACGCCATCATAATTATGCCCTCCAATCTACAGTCATTGAACCGAATTTTAAACGCTAAGGGCGCTTGTTACTGTACTTGTGGTCGATATAATTAACGACCACACGATTTTCTTTATCTACGTCATGAAAATCGTTAGCTTAAGGGTAAATATCAACTAAATTTGGTATATATATCATTACGATTTCAAACGAAAAATGTAACTAGCGAAAAAAGCCTTCGTAAATAGTATATAAGCGTTATAAGGCGTATTTAAACTCGTTAACACCTATAATAGCTGCTCGTACCTACTTACGAAGTATAGCTTCGCCAACAAAAGCCTTCCCCATGATATATAAACACAATATAAGTTTTTTAAGCGTTTTATTTAACATGTCTATTAGTATTTCTTTTTCTTCCTTTTTGACTATCATAGTGTTCTACTTTATAGTGGCCTAATCTGTATGGTATTATAGTAGGTGGACATTATATTCGAAATAGATTTTTATATTATCGTAAATTTTGTGAAAGGTAATTATTCGGGTCGGGAAAGTTAGGTAATAATCATTGGTATACTTACAAAGATTTTTGGGAAAATAAGTTTAAAACAAAAGGAGAAACCTTCATTTACTTATAAATGTTTTATAAAAGGGCATTATTTTCGTATCAAGGAAGTTGTAAGGTTTTTCGTCATACCTTTATACATTATTTCAAATATTAATAAAGTTCGTGAAAACTTAATAGTTAATGTTAACTTTCTTGATAGGTTTTTGAAATAGGTCGCGATAATCGTCCCAATTTCTATTAGTATTTCCTTACAATTTAAGCCTTAAAGCTTTCAATCCATGGTATTAAGGGTAATTGCCAGTCTCTTAGCTTAAGGAATAAAGTCCTATAATAAAACCTGTAGTAGGCTTATACGTGTAGTCGTACCTGCTTTAAAGGAGTTTTTAAGGTATTTGACGATTTTAAATAAATAGTTAAAAAGCAATAAAAATATAAATATTTTAAAAGGCATTACGATCTTACATAATTAACCGGTAAAGGGCATTAACGTTAATATCTATTACCGCATTAATAGCTGCTACTTCTAGTATTTTGCTGCCACTAAAACATACTCCGCGTTATCACGTAAAAGTGTTAGCTTAATGAATAAATTAACTGGTTTTCTATCATTAACGGATGGAAAGGCTTAATTTTATTAGGATTGAAAATAAGGTCCCCCAAATCGTGTATAAAGGTGTTAAAGGTATTTAGTATCCTTTCCTTTCACATAAAATTCTTAAATATTAGAGTTTTGAAGGAGTCTTCTCGTTAAACCAGTTTAAAAATGTTTCGGCCAATCCTATAAGGGTTTTCTTTAAGATATAAATAGTATAGCGTGTAATTTCATTTTTTAGTTTATTCTTAACCATATGTTGGAATATCTTCTATATATTAAAAGTTCAATAGTTGAAAAACTTACCGAAATCCTAAAAAGTGCCGGCACCACAGTCGTAGTTGTTATTAAGGTCCGCGTCGAAAATGTACTATCTAATGTAATTAGTTTAAAAAGTCTTGGTCGAAGTTTTTTTTAACATCTGTAATTAAGAGTTATTTATCGTAATAATAGACGAAAATAGTTTTTAAATCTTTAACTACCTTTATATATATCAAACTAATGCCATTTTAGGGTTTTTAATTATGTAAGATTTATTAATTTTACGTAAAATGAACTTAGAAATTAAAAAGCCTAAAGACTTGATGTTTTAACATAAAGTTGCGTAAAAACTTGACGATTTGGCGTTAAGTCGCACGACGTAGTTTTTCGGCACGATTCAACGATTTTTCGTTATAGACAATGATTGTAATCATTAAATTAACGTAGGGAAAAAGAAAAGATTAATATAAAGTCAAAATTTCTTTGTTATTAGTAAAGTTTGAAGATTAAAAGTTATAGGCTGTAAAACTTAGTCGTTTTTACAGTAGTAACACCTTTAATAGTATTAACTTAGACGTTTGCCGAATTGTCATTTGAAACTTTTAATGGTTAATTTTGACTCTTTTTCAAAAGTATTCGTGAAGATTTCTTAGTATTTTCAATAACGATACTGTCTTTATCTTTAAGCTCTCGTATAAACCGACGTAACCTAAAAGTTCTTTCTACTTACTGCCGTAAAAACCGACGTAATAGTAAAGCCTCTTCGTAAAATTGTTTTCTTTACCTTGGTCTTTCACAAAATGTAAGGAAAATTAACTTTTTCTTTTAATTAGCTTATCTATACTTAATCTAATAAACACTACTCAATATTAGTGAGGCTTTGTATGTTACAAATTATCGATTCTATTAGTCAAAAAGATGGTATTATTCCCGTAGTCAAGTGGTAGATGTATTGTTTTAGGTTTGGTAGACCGCTCGCCGATCTTCGCAGTAATTTGTATAGCTAATTGATTATCCTATTCCCTAGTATGAAGTAGGCGCATACTGTACTTGACTTTCAGCCAATACAGTAAGCTCACTAACAATATACTCAACCTTCAGTTAGTATAGTCAACTTTACTATAAGTAAACTTGACCTAATTTACTGCAATTACTATTATTCTAACAAGTTTAGTTTTTATATAATTAATTCCGTAACTTCTCTTTACCGAGTTAAGTTTTTAAAATCCCTGTTGGCGAAAGATACGTGGAAAACGTTAAGAATATTTTCAATTTACACGTATTTAGGTTCACCTAATGTTTTTGTTTAAGATATCAGTACTAACTTTACGGTGGAAAAGTTTTAATCGGATGCTAAGATAATGGAAATCTAGTGAAAATAGATATCTATATAATCCCAATAAAGTATTGAGAAGGTCTAAATGGTACACACGCTACTCCAAAAAACGTACGATATCCTTACTCTAAGGATTCAAAGTTTTACGAATCAGGAGGCACGCCTCTAGATAACGGTAAAAGGTCTAAATAACACTATAGTTGTTGTACCTCAGAAGGGGTACTTGCAGTACATTCGCATGTCTCGTTCTTTCTCACGAAACTACCTTTTCTCGAGACTACCTACTCATGAGTTATCATTCTCATGAGTACTTATTATTATGATGATCTGATGGATTCCTATCTTTAGCTTATTCTTTACCTTTAAATATAGACCGGAATACCACAATATGTTCGCACGTACGGACAGCACAACAGTAGTCTTTAACGGCCTAGTACTAACTCTATTAGTTTTCAAAGTGTACATATGCATGAAGAGGAAATTTAGGCTATTGTAAAAGACCAAAGAAGGATTTATAGCTTATGGTAAAACACTAAAGAAATTACGAAGAGAATTAGCACGGTGTTAAATTAATAATGCCTTGAATGACAGAAACGGCCTTACAGCAATCAATGTACTTGTATTATCGTTACAAAGTAAAGTCATTTTATGATGGAAGTCGAGTAAATAGGATAACTCATACAAAAATTTCAATATCATTTATTTTAAAGTAATTATTGAAATTTTCAAAGTTCTCACAACGTTTCGTTCCATCTAAAATAAGCCTTATATTAAGGCAAATAACTATGGCGATAAAAACATTTTAGTCTAGCAAATGAATTCGTATAATACTCATTAACTTATTATAGATAATCTAATAAAACGCCGCTGGCGCAAACGATTACCAAAAAGGATAATCGTTAATAATGAGGAATACATACTGGGCAGTTTTTACAATACTATTGAGGTAAATAAAAAAGTAAAGGACGATTAAAACTTGGTTGTAAAACTTTGGATATAAGGTAATATTAAACCTTTCGGAAAACCATTTAGGAAATCCCATAAGGTCAGAATTGACCAATTTTTTTCCTACGAAGTTGTACAATTTGTACCTAAAACCAACTTTAACCTTTACGACCCAAATATTACAACTTGCAGATTAAGGATTATACACATAATGAGAGGAAAAAATACGGGGTAGTCGTACAAAAAGTCACGCGTAATCGCTACAAAATACCGTAATAAAGGTAAAAACAAAATTCTTACACAATCTCCAACAAGTTCTGAAATCAACCAATGTTTAATGGTCGTTTTACTAATAAGTTTGCTAGCTAAAACTAAAGGAAAGTCTACTCCCAATAGCTGTTATATAACATAAAAGTATATGTAATGAAGTACCAATTTATAACGGATTGTATTGTTGAAATTATTATAGGAATTACGTGTCAAGTATCCTTAGGAAACGATAATACGATATATTAAGCCACTATATGGATTAGTTAGGACAGGAGTCCATTAAATTCTGACTTACCAATCTCGCTTTAAGTTATGGTTTAGTATAGGGTTTTGAACCTACGACTCATGCTAATAAAGAAAAAAAAAGAGGACTATGGCTTAGTATGCATATAAATCTACAATACCCTCTTTATTGAAACCACTAGCTTTGTAGCTCCAGAGAAATAAGCGATCGAAACCTTAAAGTTCTGAAATTGTAAACCGATCTCCTCTTCGGCTAAAATTAACCAACTTAAATTCAACGAATCGTTAATCTATATACATAATAATAATATTAGTCATAGTTTTCGCTAATAGGGTTAAGGAACTAAATTAAGTACAATGAATAAGATTAACGTAATTAGAGCTTATTGGTATTTGGAATAACGCGCCTCCAACAAATATATTATCATTCTTTGCTAACTGGAGGCCTCCTACGACCTATCGATTACGGTATAAGCACAAAATCCAATAGATAATGACTTTGACCGGCTGAATAAAAGGCAGAAATATCAAATGCGAAACCTAAACCGAAGGATTAATGTAGTCTCAATTAACCTGTCGGGAGCTAAGTTGATGATTTTTATGACCGGCTCCTTTATAAATAATATATATTTATCGTTACAAATCGACTTCCTAATAACACTCGTTAATAAAGACAGGAAGAAGGACTAGTTTAGTATTACGTTAAACTTGATTTAGTTAACCACCGTCAAATGTAAGAGGATTACACCAAGCGTATGAATTTTCACGATTTACGGTATAATAGCGGGCTTCAATATAGGAATAAAACAGTGGGAAATACTTAAAGTCATTACTAGGAAACTTAAAATTCCCTTTATTCTAGTGGTAATTTGTACCGATTTGGAAAGCCTATTCGAATACATTTTTAAGCTTGGAACCACCAGCGAATAACGACTAATAATCGATATAATAGCACTTCGTAAAAAATACGAAGGCAAAGGAAGAAAGAGTTCCGATAGATTTATAAAAGGATAATCCTACTAATGTTATAACGAAGGTATAGTTAAATAAATCTTTGAAACGTTTTTTAGGTAGCAATATGTTGACTATACATATCGAGGTCTATGTTCATAAGCTACCTGACAAGGCCAAATTATGTGTCAGGAACCGATGATAAACTGCCCAACTAAAACACTGCCAGGGTAATAAAGCCAGCGATAGCGACTTCTTTAAATGATATGATTAAATTGGGGGTAATAGTAGTTTAGTTAACTTACATGGATTGAATAAAATCAATGACTAGGTTAAGTCACGTTAGTTAAAATATTTAGGGGCATTAGTAATAACATGGGCAGTACTAGGCCAGTTAACCTACATAAGTTAACCAAAGTGGCAGGCGATTAAACACACGTATGTTAAGATAGCTAATAACGGTAATAGGTTGGTACATACAAGTCTATAGTGAAAGAATTGTGTAGGGGAGTTGTTAAAGTCGATACTCTGAGCCATAGGGAAAATGAAGATCATTAGAGCCAATATGGATGTAAAAGTAAATTAGAATAAATAGGGGTCGAACCAGTTGACGAGGATATAACTTAGTAGTAACCGAGAAAATTTGGTTGATCATACAAACGTACTTATATAAAACAAAACGCTGTTAGTATTATAATAGTAGTAATTGCAATATAATATGTTAAATTTACTGACAGTAAAGTTGATTATGTTAATTACAAATAAAGTGTGTTGTTTATAGGCCTACTGCATTAGCTAGAAGTCAAACACAGTATAAGCCACCTTTACACTAGAGCACGAGCTAAGCAATTGGCTATACAAATTACTGTAGAGACCTGATAGCGGTCTGACAAACCAAAAATAATGCATCCATAATTTAACTAATGCAATACTACTGTTACTTCAAACAATCGAATTAATAACGGTTTAATGTCTAAAGCCCTACCAACATCCTAATACATTCCATTTTTACAATCCAATCAAACAATTCCTATCCATTTCAATGCTGTAATTTTATTCCAAATGCCAGTATTCAACGTATTATTCAATTGACAATTACTATAAACACCGTCATAAAAAGCAATAAAAATGGATTTTTTGAAAACTAAACTAAGCATATGAAATAACGTATCATAAAAAGGCTTAAATCACTATAAAATACAATTATAAGAAATATTTATTCTAATTGATTTAATTTTATGAGCGCATATTTAGAATCTAGTAAAAACTTGTACTATCAAGTTAATATTACAGTATATCAATTTACCAATTATGAGAATACGTTGAAATACCTCCACAACAATATTCTAACAAATAAAATAATAATGTAATATTAATAAACAAAATTTTCGTACGGAATACTAGTATTATCGGGATTAAAATAGCAGGATTTATTTTACAACGAATTGGTTTAAGTTGGTAACGATTTTCAAAATCTAAATCAATTAAGAATTCATGAAGTTGATTACTAATTTCATATAATATTATACGTGTTTTAAGTCAGAAATATTCAAAGTATACATACTTAGCATTTAGTCCAAGACTTTAATACCATTTATTTCTTAGATAATTTAGAATAAAATCCATTCTTCAGTTTTACTCCGCTGATAAACTTTATAAATAAAACATTACATAATTTTTCATTGAAGATGGATATTTATCATAATATTAAATGTAGAGTAAAGTGGAACTTTTTACTTTTTTGCTACTAGATTGTAATAAGTCCCTTCAATTGGAGTAATTATAAAGTAGTAATATCGCCGTTACGCTGAGTCATATGGACCATTAAGGCATGGTTTAGTTTAACCCGATAGCTCTGTGTGATTTTACCACTGGATCCTATCATATAATCATTAGCAACGAAACGACTAATACTATTATAATACGACAGATAAGGGGATAATTAACATCTATAGATTTTACGAGAACAGTGAATCGAAGTCGATATTATTTAAAAGCCATTTTGCTAAAAGATAAGCCGGGTTTCTAAAGGCAACGATATTAGTCAAAGTCTTAAACAACGGAACCACTGCCCTTACAGCGGTAATTGAAGGGGCTGTAATATGGTTCTTCAAACTCTTTCTTCGCTGCTAATATACCAGCTTTCATCGTAATAGGTTAGTATAAATACGATTGCAACGATAATAATTGTTCGAAAAAGATGCGATGGAGGAACGTATTTTATATTAGATAGTTCTTCATAATACCACGCGACATGTAAAGCTTTCATTATGCGTTTTCTAACATCAACGCGCTCTCATATAACCAGGTTGAATCAAAACCACAATCAATGTAAAACAGGTACTTTAATACACAGAACGAAGTTTATAATCGGGTAAAACAGCTTTACGTTGATTGATATGGGCAGAGAACCATATTTTGCAAATATCAACGGATATTGGAAGTCAGTAATATAAATAAATTCAGACTTTTCCTGTGAGAAAAGAAACTTATTATCTTTTTCGCATTATTACCCTTTTTGTAAGTTGTTTTGTAATTTTAAAATATTTGTTCTCAAAAATTTCAATACTACTATTACAAATTTTCTCAATATAAATTGAAATTCTACGGGATTGAAACTTAGTGAAATCCGATATGTAAATTATATATATAGTTGAGAAAAGGAGAAACTTCTATCAAGTTTGATTACAAAGGTTTATGAATCCTATAATCGCGGTTTTATAACGAACTCTCCTTAAATTTCCAGTAACAAAACTTTAATTAAGGTAGGTTAATTTCTATAAAACATTGACCGCCGTATCTTTTATATAAAACAATTATTAACAAATCCGGCATCGAAATCTCTATATACTGTAGGAAAGAAAACAAACACGACTTTAGTCTTTATCAGGGTGGATTCGATGTCGTAGGTAAGAGATTTTGCAAGGTTTATGATAGATTGCCGGGGTATGACGCCACTGTATTAGCCGCTAATGAAGTGGTGGGCAATTAATATCCACATTAACCTATAAATAATAATACGTTTTGAAAACTTAAAATACACTGGAATCAAGGCGATAAGTGTTTACAAACGAGGATTCAATAGGTTTCGGTTGCTTAACTTTGGTATTATCGATACTTTTAATTTTTTCATACCTATGTGAAAACCATTAAACGTAGGTACTTATTATGAAAGATGTGAAGAGGCCCCATTATAGATTTCCAATAAGTTTTTAACAGGCGGATGATTATATCATTGGGCCTAGTCAACGTTTTTGGTACATTTATAGTGTTACAAAACACCTTGTCATTAAAGATTTGGCGCTCTAAGGGATATTGTATTCGATTTCGACTACATTATTTAAGGGATTATCGATAATATCGGTTTCGTTCAAAAAACTCTGAAGTACATTATATCTTAAAGCTTAAATCCATAAATGAGTATCGTAAATTAAATAACTATTAACACTAAGTAAAAAGGCTTCTACGTCAAAGAGGGATTTATATGAATCGATAATCTTATAAAAAATTACGAAATTAGTTATCCGGCCAAATTTAATTATTCATAAATTAGGGAGGTCCCTTTATATCGTTCCAAAAAGGTTTCTACTTTTAATAAACCCAGCACCTTATAGGAGGGCCGTGTCCACCTTTTATATATAATAACGAAACCGATCGATTTTAGGAATTTATTACTTCGTAACTTTCACGTGGGTAAAAATAAGTTTTCCAATAGCATGTGAAACGTTAGAATACAATCGGGTGAAGGCGTCCGCCCATATATATGTGAAGGTCGGGTCCGTAATTTTAGTTATAAGTAGTAAACAGGAATTTTTCACAACGAATACGTCACTGAACCTCGGTAAACCAATTTTCGGTATTGTAACAAGGGATATTGGGCTATCAAAGACTTATAAGTGAAAAAGGTAATTAATAACACTTAATATTTCGAACTTTTCTCGTAGTAAACATCGTATTACCGTAATATCTCTAAAAGTTTTAAATGTAAAGTTGAAAACATGTTTTCAACAGTAAGTAGGTAATTTTACATTTCCGTTAAAATACATGCCAGTTACAAAGGACTAATTTTTGAAAAATTGTCCCCCTAGTACGTTGATTGTGATTGATACGAAATTGAAGTCCCTGTCGATAATGTTTTCAAATATAGGTATCCAATTATAAATTTCTGTTAATACATCATTTATAAATTAGTTTCAATATACGTTAGAAATATACATCCAAATTATACGAAACTACCAAAAGTTTTCTTTAACGCCTAGTCAAAATTATATAGTGGTCAAAAAAGCTTCTTTTCTAACTAATAAAAGGATTTGGGATCATATATTCATAAGTCACTCTCTCCGGTCCTTTCACATTAATACGTTTCTGCCCTAATTTCGAATAGGATGAGAAATGTTATAATTGGGCTGCCGTTACATAGATTCCTATCCGGTATTTTTTTAAAATGTACTAAGGTTCCCATACGTTAATAATATTAATATCCTATGCAATGAAATCTAGAAATAGGACGTAATATATAGTAGATGGTTTTACAATATTTATTTACGATATTATAATTTCCGTATTTGTTTTCGGCTCTCGACAACGACTTATCTCTTCAATTATAATCGAAAAAATGTAGTTATCATTACTGAACGTTGGTAACGGTCGAGTTCTAGCGGGACGAAGAGTTTCAATTTCTTAAATCCCCTTAACCTGAATAATATATAAGAGTAGGTTGGCTACTCATCGCGGTAGGTAAGGGGGGGAAATTAAATATAAACGTAACCAAATTTATCATCGAAACGATTTCGGCCCCAACGTACAAAAATTTAATCTCTATAACTATTACATTTCAAAAACAAGTAGTCAAGGCTTACGAAACTTTAAAATTCGCTTTTGTAACTTTTAAACCCTTTTAACTCGACTTGTAGGTTTTAAGAACCTCAATATTTTTATCAGATTTGATACCTTGAATTAAAAATATTATTATAAAAATATCTTTTCTTACCGTTGAAACTAACTTCATATATATTTCAAGATTACCGGGGATTTTTGCGCAAAGGACAGGATCTTCGATGTCAGTTGTTAAGCCAAATGGACTACTAGCGGTCGGCTAGTGTACTTTTAACGTTTTTAATAAGTTTGAGTATTTATTTATCGTGGTTGTAACGAGTTTTTGCGCAGGTATGACGCGTAAAGTATTAAGATTCGTATATATAGCTACCTGGCCAGAGATATCAAGGCCGCACATGTAGATTTCAGGTCGTTTAATATTATTATTAGTAAAGTATTACCAGATATTCGTGTAAAAAAACTCGGGTTTTCTACCTATTTTTATCGGGCGGGTAATGGTTAAAACGATAACGTCTTCAATAAAGTCTTTTATCAGGGTTTTAATACCTTCGTATTATATCAAATCCTGCTAAAAGCCCATATCTTTTCCACTGGAGCCTTGAAAGTCAAATATACTCTTTTTTTTTCGTTTTAAATGTTCAGAGCATTTAATGTACACTAAAATAAATGAGCTGTAATAATTGAACCATTTAAATGCTGACTTATACAGTTTGAAGATATAATTCATCAACGATACAGCGTAATTAAGGTATCTAATTTGATATACGTATAGTTAATTGACGTATTATGATATTTCATTTTGATTATGAAATTGAAACGTAATTGGTTTTTTCACCGCTTTTTTCTACTAATTATTACTCAATAAACGAAAAAACTAAACGGGATTAAAAATAGAACTATTTAGGTTATTTAACACATATAAACGTTTTATCCATTTGTTAATATAAAAGCGTGAATTGATATAAAGCTATTCAAGTATATATTTAGGTTTTAATTATCGTATGGATTTTAATCGGTATCTTTAATAAAGTATAATCATTCTATGAGTGAGACTCTTCGTCTCGTGGGTGTATTAAGATTGATTTAATGTAATAAAGGGTTCTTTTTTTAAAAAATAGTAAAAAAACGTTAATTTTTCTTTTCAAAAAGTTCAATTTCAACTATAATATCATTATAATCAATACAAAATCACGTAAGATTTTTGCCCCACCGTTTCAATAGTAAATGCATTCAATTATATATATTTAAATAAGCTATATAGGAGGGTATAATATACCACATTATATTTATGGTCGTTTGTAACGTTAATGAGGACTTTTGCATTGTTTTCCTTTTCTTTTTTTCCAGTTATCTATTTATTAAAAGGAGGGGTACTTCGAACGGTCATAGACAATACATTACAGTTCCAGCGTAGATGGTGAAACGGTTTTCTGAATTAAAATAATTAGTATTCTATTTCAATCCATTGAGCCAAGATATACAGCCATATAAACGAATGTAACAAAGAGTTTATAAGTAACTATAAGAGTCAGTGTAACGTGAAGGTCCGGTAAGTTGACTAGGAATGTCGGAGTAGTAGTATAGTCCGGCGTGATGAAAAAGGGTATATGGATTGCCTTGCGAACCTATTTACTATACGTTAGGAAAAACTCTTTTAAATAGGGACCCGTGCCCTTACCCGCGATATTATCGGTTACGTAGGCCGCAATACGTATAGTTAAACTACGTTACTCTGTAAAGTTGAGCTTATTGAAACGAGTAATAAAGGCGTTAATAGCTTGTTTGTAATACCTGTACACGGATTCTCAAATTTCTAGGTCGTTCTTTATATATATTAAGGGCCTTGGATGTTTCTGCAGAGAACGGGTTTCCTTTACAGGCGAACCAGGGGCGCACGTTGTTGGTCTAGCTCCTTTGGCTTTAGTTATGCTGGGAACCATTTGGAATATTTTCGATAACGTTAAAAATGGTATATAAGTCTGGTGGCAACACTAGAAATATAAGAGCTTCCTTTGAATGTGTTGTAAAGAATATAGTTCGTTAATTATCACGTTATTTGAGGGTTATAAATTGTATTTTCGTGTCAATCAATAGCCTTCAACGTTTTCCCCTCAATTTTAATATTTTATGTTTCGAAAGTTTATAATACATTTAATATATTCCCAGTTAAAGGTGGAAGAGTGTTTATTTCTGTTTATTACATGTGTCGATAGTCATTAGGGTCTTTTCTATGACTGGGTAGTGCTATCCATAACGTGAAATACTTGCTGATACTAAATAAACCTATAGATATCGGCGGAAAAGATCGTAATTCAAGTTCTCCAAAGTTCTATATAAATACCAAGGCCTTCTAGCCATTCTTCTGAACAAAACCTTAAGGTACCTTATAGTTTGAATATCAATGATCATATAAATTATGACTATACTTCAACTGATAAACACGGCTAAATTAGTTTCCGCCCAGCTTTTACTTACGCTAGATATACGAGAATATAGATGTTTTGACAGAGGGCACCATAAAGTATAGATAAAGAAAAATAACCTGCGAAAAAAGCGAAAGTGAAAGTGAAATGTACTGAAATCGCGTATGTTGATAGGTGTTATGGACTCAGGCAACTGGCTATTAAGTCTATAGGTTACTTGAATCTACATGTAACGGGATGTGCTGTACTCGGCACGAGCGCGGTCTGGGCGCAGTTCGGACGCGGTCCGCTGACGTTACATATAAGGGTACATAACGGACCGTGCACGGACCGTACATATAAGTCTTGAATAAAGGACCTTTGCAAACTTTTCTGGTTTTTCTTAATATTTGAATTATGAATATTATTTAGCACTTACTTGTTATACTTTCATATATCGTTTTTTAACATATAATTATAATTTCACTTTGTTTTTTTGAAAGGATATTCGATAAAATAGACTAATTAATGAAAGATATTAAAAATTTCGCATTATACTTTGACTTTATTAAGGAGGCTGGATCGTCGGAGAATACCTGATTCTCCAACTCTGTAAATATAACTTCTACCCTTTCGGGACCAATTGAAGTCGATATATTTCGTCTTGAGATTATCGTGAATTACATTGCGTTTATGTTAAAGCAGACATCTTAACCTGTTTCATCTACTTTTTATTTCGACCCGGTTGCTTTATATCTTTTTATGTACTATTTTGCCAAAGTGGTTATGAAATTTTTACAATTTAAAAAAGACTTGATGACCATTCGAGTTAGATTTCCAAGGTTTTAAATCGATCAAAAACGATATGACTAGAAATAATTCAATAAATTTGTTTTGAATTAGTCTACAACGCGGTAAAAAACCGAGTTTATATTGAATGAAATAATAGGTAAATAACAAAAGGACCGGTAAACGTTTTTACGTGTGGGGATATTGTGTTTCAATCATTAAGTAAGGTATTATGACGTATCATGAAGCCGGGGGGTACAAGAGTATATAAGATTCAAATACGTTTTTCATTATATTAAGTTTATTTTATATATTTTTTACCGCGCGGATAAAACTTGGGTCGAATTGTAATGATTATTTGTATTATTCGTTATTAAATTCAAGACTTTACTTATTTAAAGGGGAGGTTTAAATTGATTTTTATCCAATAAATATCATTACTTTTATTCCTGTATTTCCTTTAGTATTCTGGATATGTTTATTATGAAAAATGTTAGCCGTGTGAACTATATCGTTATTTTAGCTAAAAACCTCGAATTCGTTAACAAGTTGTAGTTTTTTAAATTTATGACTATATTTTGATTGATGGTCATCCAATTTTATATATATATCGTGATTGAATGTAAATATTATCATAATAAGGGTTTATTATGTTATAATATCTTGATTAAAGGGTTTTGATAATAGTGATCAGCTACCTTAATCAAGCCGTTTAATACGAACTTACAATTAAAAATTTCGAGCGATATAAGTAACGGTAGAAAGGCGTTAGACTAGGTAGTCTGTTAGGTGTTACCTACTTTATAAATTTTCAAATTATTTTTAATAGGGTTATAAATTACGTCTGGAGTTTCCTCCGACGTAAATATAAACGATTCATGTCAAAAAGATTAACGAAGGTTTTTATCATTAGCTACGGAGAAAAACTAACTTTCAAACGAAATTTTGTTCAGAAATCAATTCACTTTACTATAGTAGTCATAGGATTGAATAAAAAGAAGTTTAATTTAATTAAAATTCGTATAAATCAATATTTTTTTCCTTATCCCTATACTTTTGAATAATATTCTTTTTTATGCTGAATTTTATTTTGGTTATAAGTATTATTATATTATGATCCAAGTTTGAAGATAAAGGTAAAAATGAAAGTAAGTTCGACTATTATATTTTTGAAATTTAAGTAAAATATTAGGGTTATGACGGAATACATAGATTATCTATATAGCAAAATTTCGGTTGAATATCAATGAATGGTTGAACCTGTTGGAATAGTACTACGTGTAGTGCAGTATTTCATCATATTTCCAGTAAAGTGGACCATACTGACTGCAGGTTGAGTTGAGTGTATTGTTTTTGCGGACTTACTGCATTGGGTATAAGTCGAGTACAGTACGCTGCACTTCATTCAAGGGCATGGGCCAAACAATTCGCTATACAAATTACTTTGCAGACCGGCTAGCGGTCTGCTAAACCTAGAAAGATGCATATACCACTTCACTAAAGCAATACTACTGATACTTCGACCAAAATTCGAATCAACAACGTTGCAACAATCCAAGGCCCCAAAAACAGAACCCGATATTAATATATATTATTACAGGAATATCGTGGGATATAATTCTCAATATGCTACAAATACGATACTCATAAGTAATTTTCAATGATGGCAAAAATCGTTCAGTAGTTAAAAGTTATGAAGGCTTAGTAGTTAAAGTAATAACATTGTATTTTAAGTCGAAAGATAATTGGGGTGTTATGAAGGTTATTTTTATTAAATTTTCGACCCGGTTTCAATGAACGGCATAAAGTATTAGGAATTGATTGTACTTGAATTTTATTACAAGTATTGATAAAATAACTAAAATTTTATAATCGATGACGCCAATGGTTATATAGGGGGAAAAGGATTAGTCATGTTTTCTCCAGGATTAACGAAGTTTCGCGATGTTTTTAATACAAAAAGATGACGGTTTCGTCCGCGTATTATAGGAAGTTGATTTACTATATTTATACTAAATGAAATTAAAATAGAGCTTTATTGGATAAATTATACAAGCCGTTATACTCGATTACAAGAATAAATCCTCGAGGTTGGGATTTAAGTTACTGAATGAATAAATTTGGGTTAAATACTAGGAAATATTTTATTGACCGCGGTGCAAATATTCCAAATTCATAAAACGGGAGAGGGGGGGTACAACGATTACTAGATTTTGAACAAAATTACAAAGTAAAATGATTTTCCCTTGATTTTCTTTAAGAAAATCTTATTAGTATTATCTAATTGACGTAGATTATGAAATTAAACGTTTGAATTACCTTTTACTGTATTCGGGTTGTATATGAATGAAAAGAATTAATAGCTTTTTGTATTAATTTCGACTTATTCGAATAATTAATTGCCCCCTTTAAGTTGGCGGGAAAGCTAGCCAAGTTAAAGAGTTTGATTAATTATGTAACAGCGGATATCCTGGATAATTGTGTTTCGTTTCAACCAAACAACCTTTTAATCTTCTTTTCTAGTATCAAATAGAACCGTATAATAAAGAATTACATGGTTTTAGGGCGCTGTCGCTACACTAGATTAAATTTAAACCAAAAAAAAATGATTTTATAATAAAGGGGATAAAATAGCTTAGCTTTATTATAAAGAAGGATGTGGGTATTCGGGACAACCGCGAAAAATTCCGGTCTTTTTCAAATCAAAATCAGTTCGTACTTTTCGAAAAATTAGGAGTTTTTAAATGGTTCCAAATTTTTATTGAAATTTTATCATGAAAATTTCCGAATTCACAAATTATTTCATTAGGCTTATAGAATAAAAAACCCGATAATCTTGGATAAATTACAAGGAATATTTTTCTTCAACGTTAAAATATGTATTTGTTACAGTCGTAACTCTACTATATCAGGACTCCAATAGATCAACAGTAATAATAATCGGTTATATGAGGATAATTTTTAAATTATATTTTGCGTAAAAAGATAAAAACAGTATCTTGAAGTCGATCAAGTATTATTTCGTACGATTATCAAACGCAAAAAGTAATTACATTATCTAAGATTATTGGTAGGGCTTTAGACGTTGCAAAGTTGTCGATGAGATTGGTCGAAGTAATAGTAGTATTAAAATAGTCAAGTGGTAGATGTATTGTTCTAGGTTTGGTATACCGCTAGCCGGTCTGTATAGTAATTTGTATAGCCGATTGATTGGCCCATTTCTCATGGACTCAGGCCGTTAGCCATTGAGCCTATAGGTTACGTAACTGTACACATAACGGGATGGACAACGCTCGGCCTGGACCCGGCCCGGGTGCGGACAGGGCACGGTCCGGGTACAGGCCGATACGATCCATGTACGGATAGGGTACGGTTCGTACACGGTACGTGCAAGGGCACGTAACGGGCTGGGCACTGGCCCTACCTAAGGGCCCTTTACGTTAGGTTACGGTAATCTTTTTTAGTTTTCCTCTGCACTTTAATAGTAAATCTCATTTGGCACTTACTAAATTTATTATCGTAAATCGGATTATAATATATTATTAAGGTTTTTCTTCATTCTTTCGAAGAAATATTACCTATAATAAATAAATCGATAGCAAATATTAACAATTTGTCGTTATATTTTAACGTTATGGAGGAAAATAGGTCGTCAGCGAATACCTAGTTTTCTACTTTTATAAATAGACCATCGGCCCTTTTGGGACCGACTTAAGCCGATATTTTTCGTTTTTATAATACCGTAGATTATATCGCGTCGGCTATTAAATAGTCATGATTACCAGGTTAATTAAATTTAATTATCGAATTTATTTTCGGCTTCGTTTAGATTTTCGCGAAAATTTAATAATTTGAAACCGAATGAACCGCGACTTGTGTTAAGTTTCCACTAGTTTAGGACGGACGAAAACGACATAATAAACCCCAATTCAACGTATTTATTCCACGTAACCGGAGATACGCTAAACGATAGAATTTATATTAAAAGCGTATAAAATATAAATCGAAAAGGGTCGATACGCGTTCCTTTACGTATAGTGATATTATATATCGGTGGTAAAGTAGGCGGTTACGGTTTATTATAAAGCCGGAGGATACGAGAATAGGTACGATATAGGGAAGTTTTTCGATTATATCGAAGTGGTTTTCGACGATCTTTATCGCGCGTATAAAGTATTAATTGAATTCGAAGGTTAGGTTATAATTAATAAGAACTTATAGGTACTATTCGTTATTAGATTCGAAATACCATTAATTTAAGTAAACGGCTTCAATTGGCTTTTAGCCGTAAAGTGTAATTACTTACACTTTCGCGTATCGCTACGTATCTGCGATAAGTTGATTACTATAAATGTTAACCGGGTAGAATATATCGTAACCTTAAAAAGGTATCGCAAATTCGCTGACAAGTTAAAGTCTTTAAATTTAAAACGGCGTTTTGGTCGTTAATTAACGGGACCCATTTAAAGCTAACAACCAGATAATAATACGGTTATAATTAAAGTTTACGTCTTTTAAACGCCTTCGTTAAAGGGTCGTAATAATCGCGGTTAATATTTTTAATATTGAGGTTAGTTATTTTAATAAACCTATTCAGGACATATTTAGAACTAAAGACATAAGGCGAAATAAACGATAATAAAAAACTTTAGGTTAAGTTTACTTTGAAACATTACATACGTTGCAGTTTAATAATTTCTTTTAATGTAATTACGACCTTCGCCCGGCATTACCCCTTATATAGGTATATACGGCTTGAGTTAAAAAGGTAAAGAAAAGTTTCCTACTAACGGCGATAAGGAAAGCTTAAATTTTAGATATAGTTTTATTTAGAAATTATATAATTTTAACGTCGTAATTACACAACCTAGTAAAAGGGATTTTGGTTTAATTAAAATACATACAAACGAAAAATCATTTTTCATTTGTATTTTTTCAATGGTATTTTCTTTTTAAGTACTTAAGTCGATTTTAATTGTAATTGTTATCATATTATGAGCAAGGTTTTAATATAACGGTTGAAATTGAAAGAAATTCGGTTATTATATTCGCGAAATCTTAATACGATATTAAGGTTACAGTAAGACAGGCGTATTACCTAAGTAGCTAAATTTCGTATGAAAATGAATAAATAGTCAAATCTGATATTAATATATATTATTCTCGAAATAACGCGGGATATAATTTTTGAAATATTTTGGATACGATATTAATAGGTAACCCTAAACGCGGGCGGTAGCCGTTTAGTAGTTTAAGGTTAAAAAGATTTAGTTATCGACGTAATATTGATATACTTCAAAACGGGAGATATATAAGATGCAATGAATTCTATTTTCTTCGGATTAACTTAACGTTCGTACCGAAAGGAATAATGTATGAGGGACTCGTTCCGGATAGCTTGTATTATGAAAATCGACAAAATAACGCGGATTTTATAAATAACGGCGATGACTACGGTTAAAAAGGAAAAAAATTAGTCGCGTTTTTCATTAAAAAAATATTTCGTAACCTATTAAATGAAAATAAAGTTATAACCTTACGTTTATATAAAGGTAAATTCGACGATTACATTTATATTAAATTAAAAGAATGTAAATCTTTTTTAAAACGACCTTAGGGGCCGTTATATTTGTTATTACGAAATCAACTTTTGAAACGTCGATAATAAGTACCGAAGTTACTAAGTAAGGGTTAAATACGGGTAAGGTTTTTATCGGCGGTGGCGCTAGTATTGTAAATTTGTAAATTGAAGGAGGGATAACAGTTTTATATCTATTATTGGATATTAAATAAAATTACAAAGTAAAACCGTTTTCCTTTACCTTTAATCAAAGTGACTTTATGTACGTTATAGAAGTTGATATAACTTATAAAGTTAGATATTCGAACGGTATTTTATCGTATTTGAGCAATACCTGGGTAAAAGGAATTAATAGAGTTTCGTACGCGGTTCGGGTATTTAAATAACTAGTTATTCCTTTTAGGTTAACGGGAATGTCGACAATGTTTTAACGATATATTCATTATATAATAGCGGATATTTTAAATGATTTGGTTATAACGTATTTAAACGATTTTCTAGTCTTTTTTAAATATTCATTGGAATTATATGAAGAAAATTAGCGAGGTTTTAGGACGTTATCGCGATACGAAATTAAATTTGAAGTTGAAAAAATAAGACTTTGTAGTTAAAAGGGCAAAATACCTGGGCTTTTTTATAACGGTAAAAGTAGGTATTCGAGCTGACTTCGAGAAAGACCGGGTGATTTAGGAGTAAAATTTACTACGTACGGTCCAAAAGATTCGAAGTTTTTTAGGTTTTGCCAACTTTTATCGTATTTTTATTGGTAATTTTTCCAGGTTAGCGGATTATTTCATCCGCCAAACGAAACAAAAAATTATATATATTTCAAACCTTAAAGGGTGCCCTTATCACGGCCTCAATTTCGTTATATTAGGATTTAAATTGGTTAATGGTAGTGGAAATTAATCATTCGGAAATGGAGTTAAAAAGGTACTTGTCGTAATGAGATAAAAATAGTATTTTAAAACCAGTAGTTTTTTACTTCATACGATTAAAAGATACGAAACGCAATTATACTATTTATGAAAAGGAATTCCTCGCGGTAGTATTTTATTTAAAAGCGTGTTTTTTTAAGTTACATAATATCCGTATACCGTTTACGATTTTAATAAATTATAAGGGATTAGATTATTTTTCTTTACTACGATTGATTTCGGAACACCAAATTAAATAAGCCGAAGTCCTTTTTATTTTTAAATACCACTTATAATATAAGCCCCTGATTTAGGGCGCCTGCCCGGATTTATCAATTCGTAGACTATAAGATAAGTCTTAGGTTAAAACATATCGCGCGCGAGTCTTTTAACCCATTTTTATTATTACATTAACCGTAGTATGAATAAACTTATATATTGAAATAATATAAACTACGGCAGATTAGGTAAATGAGTTTGACGAAACGAAGGTTTAAATATTGAATTACGTCGATATGTATTTTAAAATGAGGTTGGGGGCTTTCGAAGAGTCGCCAAGGACGATACCGTCCTGGGCCCGGCCCGCATTCAGGTCGTTATCGGGAATAACGTTAAGGTACTTTAATACAATGACGTCGGCGTTACCGTTGCGAATCCGGCTCTCGTTAAGCCCGCTAGAAACGTTAACGCCGAATAATTCCCCTATTTTCGACTCGGGTACGTTAACGTAATTTTAAAACTAGGAAGTAGCGAACAACCCGTTATATAAGAATCTCCTTTTAATGGATTTCGAAAGCGTTAGGAGTTTTCCACCTAAAGTAGGATAATTAATACAAATTACAAATTACGGGATTCAACCGTAAAGGATATTACATTACCGTAACCGTCCATGATTACTCAAATTAAAACTATTAATGATAAGGATAATATAATAGACTTACGACTCTCCTATTATATGTTATCGGGGTAAAAATATTTTATTTCCCGTTTTTTAGCTAAATTACTAATAAAAGGAGGTAGTCGTGAATATTCGACGTTTATATCGAATAAATACATAGTATAGCGAAACGAAACCTCGTCGTATTTTACGATAAAGACTATTTTAACTTTTTCCTATTTTTGAACAATATTAGGCGTCTTTTTCAATAGACGTTATAATTAATTTACCAATTATTAATAACCGCTTAAGATATTTGTTCATTATTACAAATCGTTTTTTCAAATTTATTGAATTAGAGGTTATATAATTTATAATTGTAAACGCGTGTACAGAGCTTTTTCGGGATATATAATCGAGATTTTATAGATTTTGACTTTTATTTTTAGTAACCGCGATTCGAATTAGGTAAGCGTATTTGAAACAATAAATCATTTTTTAATAAAGGTCGAAAAACTTTTATTTACCGAGTATTATTTACAAATAAATAACGGTATTTAACGGGTAAACCAAAACGTTTAAACGTACTTACGTATGGTATTTGCCTTTTAGTAATACGATTAAGCTTCGTATTCACTCATTTATTGATTTACGTCAAATAACCGGAAGTCGACGGTTATTGGGTTTAACGCGAACCATTTAGTAAATAAATACGAAATATTACTTATATCGAGGGTAAATAAGAATATAAAGTCATTAATTGATTTAACAGGGTGAATTACTACGTTTTAACTTATTTACGTAAGGGAATGGAATTAGTTCAAGCGGTAATAACCTATGTCTAATAATAAATGGAAACCGCGGCGAATAGTAAACGACGTTCGGGGAAGCGATACAAAATGTGGGACAAAATTTAACTAAGCTTTCACAATATTAAAATCAACCGCCCGAATGAAAAACTTAACTAGTTTTATAACTAATACCATAGATAGTTAATATTTTGAATTCGTTAAATATCGTATTATATATCCCTAGCTAATATACGGTGTTTTATATGAATTTAATTAAGCATATAGCTTCAGACCTCTTTCTTTTACAGGTCTTATCCAATTTTCACCCAGGATCAGTTTTAGCAACGAATGATATAGAGAACGTTAAATATGAGGAATTTAAAGTACAAAATATCTTCGCGGTAAAGATGCGGAGGGGCGAGTTTACTATATATTAATTGGGTAAAAGAACTATAATAAGTTGGAATGTATATTTTAAAAGAATTATCAATATATTATAATCTTAAATTAATTCGAAGCGAAATAAAGGGATATTCGGGTTAACGATAACCCTGTATCTTAACGACGACATAAAGTTTATACAAAATAATAGATATAAAGTAAATAGTTTACACCATAGAAATAACTCTTTATTTATAAATGTAAAAAAGAGATTTTATTACTGAATAAAGTTATAATACCATAGGTAAAATCGAGTAAATACTATCCGATTATCTTGAATATATATACGATCGTAAAGCGGTTTTTAATATACCTTGATGAAAGATTACGTATTTAGTATTATTATCCTTATTTGGGTTTAAAGAATACCGAAGTTATAGACGTTAGGGGGTTTATTACGATTAGCTTCGAGCGTTAGGCGATATTAGGGGAGAAAGTTGGCGAAAGGTATAACGAAAACCGGTGGGCGTCGAAAAGGGAAGCATGTAAAAAGCGGGACATACGCGAGGCGACGTTAAGGAGGGCGGATAACGCGAGGAGGGGCGGGCGTTAAAAAAAGCCGATAGTAAATAATATAAAAAAAAGACGGACGTTAAAGGAGGCCGACGATAAAGGATAACGTTATAAAGGACAGGAGTTAAATAAAACCGATGATAACGGTTAACGAAAAGTAGGTCGAAAGGCAGAGTGGGGGGAATAACCCTTTAGACGGGTTATTAAAGATTATAGTACGTTAGATTAAGCTCTAGTAACGTAATTAGCCCGGATACAATCCTACGCCCATTCGCGGTCAGCCCGATTAGTTCGTTTTTATATAAGGTTAATAAATAGGATATTAACGAAATCTGTAATTATATTATTAAACTTTAAACGTTGTTTACAACATTTTGTAAACCGTAACTTCTATTCGTTATGAAGAACATAGCCTAAATGGCTATGTTATTTTAACCTTCTAAATCAAAACCATGGGAAGATATTCGACGGTAGTTAAAGGGGGTTGGAGTGAAAACGTTACGCGTTAAAGCGCGGTTAATTAAAGGTGTCTTGTTTTTATAGATAGGCGATATAGTAAAAGACAATAAAAAGATCCGGGGTTAATACAGATTCGGAAGGAAAAGGCAGCGTAGGCGTATAGCTAAAGGAGTAACAGCCTATACAGCCGGCATAGTAAAAACTATTTACGTTCGAACGATATTAAGAAACAGGGTAAACTAATTGACCAACTTAAGAAAGGCGAGGGTAACAACGGGTCGATAACCCGGGTTATCATTTTAACGCTTACGTGCGAGGAATAAAATATAAACCTTAACCTTTATCGTGATAACCAACTAACGTAAAAAGAGACATAAACCGGGTAAAGCCGTAAACAAACTTGTTTTTTAAATATATTATAAAAAGGGGTCCATTAACAGTCGGCCTTTCGTAAAGCGTTTTTGTAAATTTACCTTATTATAAACTTTCTGATATACACGATACTTTCATATACGATAAACTCGGACGTGAAATGAAAAAACGTTAAAATTTGAAAGCTGGTTAATATACGATATATGGGCTTTTTTAACTTATAATGAAGAAAATTTATTTTTATCTTTATTGTTTTCGAAAATAAAAATATTTTTCATAACGCGAAGGGGGTTTAACAAGTAATTAGTAGTAAGGTATTGGTATATAATAAAGTAGCATATATTATAGGGAGGCTTATTATTCCTTTCTGGGGTGCTACCGGTAACGTAACTTAAGTTTAAACCGTTATATACATCGGCTATAATAATAAGTTAGGGAAGAAATCTAAAATATATTGGTACAAGTAGTTGGTTAATATATATAAAAGAAAGTTAAAAAAGCTACAACGATAATAGCGGACGAAAAGAGGGTGACACGATAATATAAAAGGGAAAAAGAGGAAGTTTTAAAAATTACGTAGGGGCGTTCGTATTTATAGGGATTAACGGATTGGATTCAGCAAAGGATACGTATTATACAGGGCGTGTTATTCGACGTTAAAGGTAAAAACGTAACTTGAAACAATACGTTAACGGACGTATTATATAAGGCCGGCGGCAAAAAAGATGCTTTATACGGCGCGTTAACGAATGTGTTATACGGCGCTAGCAATGAAAAGGATGTTTTATACGACGCGTTAACGGATACGTTATATGATGCCGGCAATAAAAATGATACTATATACAACGCGTTAACGGGTATATTATACGATACTGGCGGGAAAAACCATACCTTATACGACGCGTTAACGGATACTTTATATAGCGCCGGTGATATAAAGTCAGTCGGTCGAAACGTTATATGATATATTAAAAGTAATGTTACTGGTTTATATTTGACCTTAGTATTAGGCGGGTACGGCTCGCGTCTGGTATTTATCCAAAAGGGCGTCGTAGCCGTTATAATATCCGGGGAGGAAAAGTCATGTTATAATCTTAAGCTATTAGCCATTAAGCTTATAGGTTATGTAACTATACATGGAATGGGATAGGTAACACCCGGCCTAAACTCAGCCCAGACCTGGACAGGACACGATCCGGGTATAAGCTGGATACGGTCCGTACAAGGATAGGGCACAGTCTGTATACAGCACATGTAAGGGCACGTAATGGGCTGGGAACTAACCCTGCTCAAGGGCCCTACACGTTGGGCCACGTTAGCTTCTTCTAGTCTTCCTCCGCACCTCAATAGTAAATCCCATTTGGCATCTACTTAGCTTACCATCGTAAGTTTGACCATAACACCATTCCCTAGTGTAAAGTGAAAACATATTGCACTTAATCTACAGTCAAATACAGTAAGCTCACATAAAACAATATACTCAAATTGCAGTCAGTATAATCAAATTTACTATAAGTGAAGTTGACCTACTGTACTATAAATATTACTATTCCAACACTAGCGGCTTTTTCAGTTTGTATTCGTACGCTAGTGTGGTTAACTAATCTTTTCCGGTAAACGCTGAACTGCGACCTCGTTAACTGGCAAAACCCCTATCAATTTTAATTAACCTTCGTATTAAAATGCACCTATTTGTATACAAATTGACCCTAAATACCATTAGTTGCCTTACGGCTCCAAAGTCCGACTTTAACGACTCCCATAAAACGTTTTCCCGCCACAAACCTATATAATAATTTATTTGATATTAATTAAATAAGTAAATTAATATCGTTAATACCATTACAGTTTTCCAATTTATTAACATATGCCTAACCGTTGTTACATAATTTAAGCTTACCGGGCGGCTTATTAACGTAGCCCTCGATGCATATAGTTAATCTATTATTATTTATGAAGCTTTTCAAAGGCCATATTCGATGATACCTTAATTTTAATATTAATAGAATTATTTTTACCGTTAATATATCGGAACTTTTTAATCTTCCTTTCTTTATAAGCTTCGCGAAGTGTTATTACGTCGATTATCATATACTTTTCGCTAATATTTCCGAGTTTATAATGGAATTCGAATAGACTTCTCGAGTCGATACAAAATTTCCATCGAAATTGAAGGAATATTAAGTTACTTTATAATGAATTTCAGGGTTTTCTATAATACCATACCTACGTTACAGCCTGACATTATATAGTAAACTTTTAAAGTTAATATGTTTCGTGTAAGCCCTTTGTATTTAAGAAATGTTCATTAAATTAAACTACCACTAATGCTGTATTGGGTTTTCCGCCTATTTTTTATTCACAAAGGTGATTGGGCACCCGATTTGGGAAAATAAGTCGATATTGTTTATAAAAAATATATTTGTAAAGATCATTTACTTGGCCTTCGAGTATTAGATTAAGATTATATTGATTTTTCGGTTCAAATTTCGTATTTATTACTTAAACCTCTTATTTAACTGTTCAAAATCTTCGTTTACTAGGTTTTATACCTATGCAGCGATAAAAAGGTCGTAAAAAGCTTCCGGTTGAAATAGAGTGACAATATAGCTGTTACGAGAACGCTTTTTTAGGTCTTATTAGGCTTTAAATATGTTAGTCTTATCGATTATAGCTAAGTTAGTACCTTAATTCTTTTGATAAAAGCTAAAAATATTATTAATATTAAGTATACAGATTGACGATCTGTTCAAGTTAAGTTAATTAACTTTCGTTAACGTTGTAAACGGTTCGTGATTTTAGAATTTACAGTCTTTAACTGCCTGCTATTCCGATATTACAAATCTAGCTGTTCCAAAAACAGAATATCATTAATTTGTATACCTACCAAGTTAAAGTTCATTATTTACGTTACTAGTAAATACGGGTCGTATATTAATGATTTCGGACCTAGTCGTAACTTAAAACATGAATGGAAAATTAGGAACTAGTAAATTCCTCGTTTATCCAATTTTTATAAAGGTTTAATATATCGTATTATCATTATTAACAGGTCAAAAGACTATAATATCTATAGTAATTTCAGTAATACAATCCGTCATCAGTTGGTTACTAATGACATATAAACTTACGTTATATTACGAGTATTGAATGTACACTTGCTTTCAATTTTAGTTAATAAATTTATTATTAAAGATATTATTAAACGTGAACTAATCTTTTGAATCATGATCAATTACGTCGGGATCTAGGTTTTACCTTTTTCTCTGTATCTTTAAACGATTAAAGGTAATTTTTTATACGGCCGCCACGTGGTTATACCTTTAACCTTAAAAATAATACTCGGCTTAAAAATAGTGATGTTTATTTTTTAAATATTAAAATAGGCTTTTAACATGAATTATTTAAATATTAGAATTAGCAAGCCGTGAATATCGACATTGTTACTTTTTCTCAAAGGTTTGCTGAAAGTTTAAATAATGCCTCACGTTGGAATCTTTAGTATAAAGTTTTTGTTATCCTTCTCTTTTGTACTCACCTAAATAGTATTGTAAATATAACCCGGTGTATATTCTTCCTTATTAATATTCCTCTTTTTGAAAGGTTATCTGCACCGGCGGCGTTTTATTGGATTATTAATAACAGGTAAAAGAGGTTCGTGTTAACTCGGTTTCTTTACTCTAGGATTTTTATCATTAATAACCTTAATATAATATTCAACCTAGGTAATACGAAAAAATATAAAACCGTTAACAATTTTAACGATTACTTCAAAGTTAATAATTTTAAGATTTCATATAAGCCCTCCTATTTACTCAGTTTTTTCCACACAAAGATCTTACTTTGTAACGCTAAAACAAGTACGTTGATTATTATAAGGCCGTTCCTGATATTAACGGCATTGTTTACTTGGCGGCGTGCCAATTCCTTTTACAATTTTTTTTAAAGCTTTATTATAAGTTATAACTTTTTTTGAATATTTAATAATAGCAAAGATTTATCTATCAGGAGTAAGTACGCTTTGAAGACCAATAACGTTGATATTAAGCGTCGAAGTCTATAGTATCGTTTAGACACTTTACCGTTGTTTAAAAAGATGCTTCCGAATTTATGAAACTTTTAATTTCCAATATAAAGATATTATACGTTCGGCAACGTAGGGCGTATACCCTTTCGATCTTTCCAATACTTTATTCGTCCTTTACAGTTGCCTATTTATACTAAATACTCATTATTACAGCGTTTTCCTAATATTCCGCCGCCGTAACGTTAGTATTAATATCGTGGATAACAACGATAGGTAATCTTAAATACTTATTAATCTATAACACCCTAAATGTTTCGTACGCATCCTTTGCCGAAAGGGATTTTAAAAACTTGGCTCCATAAAAAGAGTTTACAGAGTAAGCGACGAAGAAATAAGCTTATTATTTAAGTTAAATATATTAATAAAGACGTTATAATTAAAGTTCTTTTTTTTTAATATAATTTCAAATTTCCGGGGGGATTAGGTATGTTTTTAGCTGTGTTGTCAAAGCTTTTTGGTAGCTTTTAGGAAAAAGTATTATATATTTTTATATTTTATGGACTTTAAGACATCATATATTTTGTTCACAACTAGGTAGTTAAAACCTCGAAAAAATAAACGTATCTATGGCTTAATTATGTTTAATACCACTGCTTTAAAGTCTTAAGGATTAGGCCATAAGTGCCTACATTTAAAGGCGAAAGGAAACCTTTAGCCGTTTTTAACCAGCTCGTGGATGTTAACGTTAACGTTAACGCTAAGAATTTTTATATCCTTTAATAAAAAGAGGACAGAGGTAAAAAACTCAAGAATGTAAAACTTAATCAACTAATTAATAGTTTAAATTATCATTATCCTCACAAACGAAAGTTATTCGCCTAATTTGAAATTTACTCTAGCCTTACCAATATCGTGATGGTTGATTTAAGTAGCCGAAATATTGTCCCTTTTTAATTCCACGTACTGCGAATAACTCTTTATTACGTAACTTATTATCACTATATTTAACATAATATATCAAAACATGTAGTTCGCGTAACAATTTCGAAGTTTAAAAGTATATAAGGGGTTAAAAGTTTAATTAGGGTAAAGTTAATGGTTTTTACCACTTAAACAGTATAAAAAAAGACGTAGTCGGCTAATTAATAAACTGTGTTAGGAACAGTATTTTTATATTATTTGATTTGTTTCAAGGCATTGTCGCTGTTATTTGGCTTATCGCCCTCGAAGTCTACGATTGAATTCAAATAATTCTGTTTTAATATGATAAGACATTAAATAAAATATATCATTTTTTTATTATTTCGCTCAGCTAAGTGGTGACGAGTAAATTAATAACCCGATTTGTTATAAATCTAATATCTTTTACTACTATTACAACTATAGTACTTGCGGTTAGTAAATACGTTAGAATCTTCGCCCTATTGGCGTTAACATAACTAATACCTTTAGTTTGTAGTCGATAAGCTAAACCTTAGGCATTAAGGGTGCCCGTAATCGTACTTACAGTTAACGTAATTAACTTGCTTAAGATTTCATTATTTACGTAAGGGAAGTTGCCGGCTTCAGGGTATATATGAAGCAAATTTGGTATACTTGTTATTATAGGTATAAGCGAGGAATATAACTAGCTAAAAAAAACATTCCTAAGTGGTATTTTAACGTTATAGTGCATATTCAAACTCGTTAACACCCGTAATGGTTGCTCGTACCTGTTCGCGAAGTATGGCTTCGTTAGCATAGGCTTTCTCCATTATTTTTTAGCACAACATCAATTTGTCAAACATCTAGTTAAGTAAATACATTGGTATTTACTCTTCTTCTCTTTTTCGTCATTATCTTGTTTCACTATATAATAGCCCAATCCATATGGTATTAGGTAAAGTAGATGTTGTATTTGAAGTTATTTTTCATGTTATCGTAAACTTTACGAAAATTAGTTGTTCGAGTTAAAAAGGTTAGGTAATAGTCCTTAACGTACCGTATTAAGGTTTTAGGAAATAGTAAGTAAAAACCTGAAAAGAGAGCCTCTATTTACTTACAAATATTTAAAAACGGTATTGTTTTTGTATTGAAGATATTGTAAGGCTTTCCGTCATACTTTTCTACGTTGTTTTAGATTTCGACGAAATCCGTAAGAAGTTATAATTAATATTGACCATTTTAATAGGTTTTGAGGGCAGATCGCGATAATTATCCTAGTCTTTATTGGTAATATTTCCTGGCAGTTTAAGCCTTAGAGTTTCCAAAGGATAGTATTAAGGATAATTGCCAGTCGTCTAACCCGAAGGTTAAAGTCCTATGGTAGGACTTATGGTAGGCTTACGCGAAAATAAACCTGCCATGGAAAGGCTTTTAGTAGACTTCACGATTAAAAGGATGGGGGGTAATAGGGGTTTAAATGTTTTGAGGTACTTAAAGATCTTGATTAATTAATTAGTGTAAAGTACTAACGTTAATGCCTTTGATCTCGTTGACAACTGCTGCTTTATATGCCTTACCGTCACTAAAAACTTACTTCGCGTTGTTACATAAAGGCGTTGGATTGCCGAAAAGATTAATAGATTCCTTATCGTCAGCACGTAAAGAGGCCTAATTTAACTGGGGATAAAGGAGAGGTTCCCTGGATTGCATATAGGAGCGTTAAGGTTTTTCAATACTCTTTCCCTTAGGCTGTGAGTCTTAAGGGCATTCCTTAAGTTAATCCAGGCTGAAAATGGTCATTGACAGCTTGATGAAGCTTTTATTTTGGTATATAAATCCCTCGTTCTTTAAGGTTTTACTTTATTTTTAACTTAACACTCTTTTCAATATTTTTTCACATGTTAATAGTCCAGTTGTTGAAAAACTTACGGTATTTGTAAAAGGTATTATCACCAAGGTCAAGTTTTTCACCTTTATTGTAGTTGACTATGTAATAGCCAATAAAGTTAATTAAGTGTTTTTTGGTTAAGTCTTTATCGTCATCTTATTCCTATAATACGAGATTATAGTGTTTGGTAAAGAGGAGTCCAATAGATTTGATTGCTTTTTTTCAAGCGGGGTTGGTAATGGATTTAAAGTAAGCCTTTACGGTATCCATATTAACATTCTGAATTATGTAAGACGTATAGGGTGTGTAGTGCGAGGAACTTGGTAATCTTTAGGCGTGAAAACTTAGTGTTTTAGTGTAAAGTTATGGGAAAAAATTGATGACTTGACGTTAGGTCACGCGACGTGGCTTTTTTAGTGTAACTTGATATTTTCGTTTAAAGTAACGATTATAACGATTAAATTGGCGTAAGAGAAGTAAAAAGAGTGAAATAGGGGCTAAAGTTTAATGTAAAAGGTAGGGTCGAAGGTCGTTTACTATTGTAGGTTGTTTAATGTGGGGACTTAGTCGTTTTATATATAGTAGTATTACCCGTAGTAATCCTAACTTAGCTGTTTGCCAACTTGTTGAATTGAGACTTTGAGCGGTTAATTTCAACGCTTGTTCAAAAAGATCTGTAAAGATTTCTTGGTTTGTTCAATAACAATACCGGCGCTACCTCTAAGTTGCCGTAAAAACCGCCGCAATCTATAAGTCTTTTTTACTCACTTCCGTAAAAACCGCCGCAGTTCGTAAAGGCCTTTCGTAAAAATCTTTCCTCTACCCTAACCGTCGTTTCACGTAGAGAGTAACCAGAAAGTAGCTTTTTCTTTTAATTAACCAATCTGAGCTTGATACAATAAATACTGATCAGTGTTGGTAGGGCTTTAGACATTGTAACGTTGTCTATTTGATTGGTCTAGGTAACAGTAGTATTGCAGAAGTCAAGTGGTGTATGTATTGTTCTAGGTTTGGCAGACCGCTGGCCCGTCTACGTAGTAATTTATATAGCAAATCTTTTGATCTGTATCCTAGTGTGAAGTGTTGCCATACTGCACTTGACCTACAGTCAAATATAGTAGGCCAACACAAAACAATACACTCAACTTGCAGTCAGCATAGTCAACTTTACTGTAAGTAAAGTTGACCTACTGCATTGCAAATACTACTATTCCAACAACGATAAAGAGCTCCTTGCGGTAATATTTTATTGAAAGAAGTTATTATCGGAATTACATAATATTTATACCCAGTTCATTATTTCAACGGATTATAAGTGATTAAAGTATTTTTCTTTACCCGGTTGGATTTCGGAACGTTAGGCTCGTTAACTCGAAGTTTTTTTGTTTTTTTAACATGATATATATAACCGACCCGGTACTTAAGTCCTTCGACCAAATTTATTAACCCGTAAGTCGAAAAATAAACCCGAGGTTAAGAAATGACATATGTGGGTTTTCTAACCTATTTTTTTTTTGAGCTATATTGAATATGATAACGGTAAATTCGTATATTATGAAAACGTATATCATGATAGGATATACGGATAAATTGGGCGAAACGAATGTTAAATGAAATCGAGATTATATAGGCCTAAAAGGCGAATCAGAGGATAACGAATCGTCAACGGTTATAATACCGCGTCGGTTTTAGCTCGCGTTACTACTGCCGACATCAGTAACACCGGACGATTACCATATTTTCAGGCCGGGTATTTTAACGAAGTTATTGAATGAGGATGTAATAAACGACTCGTTATAAGCGGTTGGGTTATTAACAGTTACCGAAAGCATTAAACGTTTCTCAATTGAAACAGTATATTCGGTATAAATTACAAATTATGATATTAATTCAAATGGCATGTTACGTCATAAGAGACGTTTATAATAGCCGAGCTGGGAATCATTAACGAAGAAAAATCAATAGAAAACCTATAATTCGTTCATTATAAAATATCTGGGTGAAAGTATTTTACCTCGTGTTTTCTAATATGATTATTATTAGAAGTGTATAGTCGTCAATATTATATATTTATATCGAATATATATACATTATAACAGTACGAAACCTTGTTGTACCTTACGAAAAAAACCTTCTTTCACCCCTTTCCATTTTAAATCGTTATTAATCTCACATTTTAATCGATTTTATAGTAAATTTATTGGGTATCGATAATAGTCAGTGGTATTTATTGAAATTTATAAATCGACTTCACAAATAAGTTTCATCAAATGTAATATTGTTCAAAACCATTACAGTGTATATGAAAGACTTTCTAAATATATAATATCGATTTTGTCAATATCTTGTATGTTGGAATAGTAGTATTTGCAGTGCAGTAGGTTAAGTTTACTTACGGTAAAGTTGACTATACTGACTGCAAGTATAGTGTATTGTTTTGTGCGGGCCTGCTTTATTGGATGCAAAGTAAATACAGTATGCGCCCACTTCACACTGGAGCATGGGCCAAGTAATTGGCCATACAAATTACTACGCAGACCGGCTAGCGGTATGCCAAACCTAGAACAATTCATCTACTACTTAACCACGCAATACTACTGTTAATTCGACCAATAGAATCAACAACATTGAAACGTCTAAAGCCCTACAAACACTGATTAGTGTTTATTAAGTAAAGCACAGATTGATCAAGTAAAAAAAAAATACACTTTCCGGTTATTACGCTTTATATTGTTGTTAGAGTAGAGTAAATATTCTTACGAAGGGCTTTTACTACTGTATCAGTTGTTACGGCAATACGTAAAGAAGACCTTTGGGTTGCGCCAGTATTCACGGCAGTTTAAAGGTAGCGATGGTATTGTTATTTGAAACAATAAGAAATTTTTACGGACCCTTTTTAAAAATCGTTGAAATTAATCACTACAAGTTTCAGAACCTCAAATTGGTAAACGGTCAGGTCAGTACTAATACAGGTATTACTACTATAAAAATGACTAAGTTCGAAAGCTAAAATAACAAATAACTTTTAACCTCTACTTATAATAACAATCTTTAACCTTACTTCTTTTATTAAACCTTTTCCCCTACTTTACTTTTTTCACTCCTTTTACTCCAAATCATTTGTTGAAATTTATATTTTAAGCGAAAACACTAAGATTCGCCAAGTCGCGCCTGGAAAATTCATGTCGCGCGATTTAACGCTAAGTCGTCAAGTTTTCATGCAACTTCACGCCAAAATACAAATCACATACGCCCCAAGATCACTAAGTCTCTAGTATTACACGCTTTACACGTCCACCAAGTTCTACGGAAGCCGGAACTTCAAGATAACACCTACTCAAAAAGAAAAAAAAAATAGGAATTAATACCCAGAGATCCCTCTTTACGAAGCTATACGATAAAGAAATTTAGAGGTAAAATATCGACGAAAACTTAACGTAAAAACGCCTTATCAATATCGTCGGCTATTACATTGTTAAAGATAATAGCGGTAGGAACTCTAACCACGCTTTCCAAAACTTTCGTAATTTCTTTAATACTTGGACTATTAACATATACACCATAATCCCAAAGTGGGTTAATCTAACGCTTAAATCGAAACTTAGGTAGTAAGGGATCTATATACCAATATAAGGTATTATTAAACTTGTATAAAAACCCTTCGATTTAGTCCAGCCTAAGAAATGCTTTTAAAATACACGTTCTAAGAGAAAGGGTATTCAAAAACCTCAACGCCCTTATACGCCATCTTAGGGACCTCCCCTTTACTTCCAGCTAAGTTAAGCTTTTTTACGTGCTAACGATAAGGAACTTGTTAACTTGCTCGATAGCGTAAATCTTTTACGTGGAAACGTAAAGTACGATCTAAAGGGTAGCAGGGCGCGTAAAGCAACGATTGCTAAAGCTGCCAAAGGAATTAACGTCGGTTATTTACACCAGTTAATTAAGTAAAATTGTAAAATTCCCTCCAACCCTTATTGTTTTTCTCTTTTACGATACTTTAATGAAAATCGTTACGTTTCCTAAAAATATTTTCAAAGTACGTTTGTCTACACGTGAAAGCCTACCATAAGTCATATTACAAGAATTTACCCCTCGGTCTTAGCGACTGGAAATTACCTTTAATACCGTGTTTGGGAGGCTTTAAGGCTCTAATTACCAGGAAATACCAATAAAGATTAGGATAACTATGGCGAATTATCCTTAAAACGTGTTAAAACAGTTAATATTAACTATAAGCTCCTTACAAATTTCGCCAAGATCTAGAACGATGTACAAAGGTATGACGGGAAGCCCTAGATCCACTTCGATACGAAAATAATACCCTTTTAAACATTTGGAAGTAAATAAAGGTTCCACCTTCTGGTTTTTACTCAATATTCCACGGAATCATTACAAAGTAAGTTAAAGACTAATAACTAACCTTTTTAACCAAAATTACTAATTTTCGTGAAATTTATAACGGCATAAATGGCTACTTCAAATACAATGTCCATATTACGTAATACCACACGAATTAGGCCACTATGAGGTGGGAAAATATAATAATTAAAATAAGTGAGGAGGAAACCCCGATAAATATGTTTAACCAGATTATTAATAAGCTTATATTATACCAGAAATGAATAAATAGATCCCACGTTAGCGAAGCTATACTTTACGAATAGGTACGAGCAGTAATTACAGGTGTTAACGAATTTCAATACGCTTCATAACGCCTAGATGCTACTTACGAAGGGTTTCTTTTAACTAATTACGGTTTTCGTTTCCAACTGTAATAATGTGTTCACTAAACTCGCTTATTATATACCCTTAAACCGGAAACTTCCGTAAGGTACATAAAGAAAATTTTACGCCAGTTAATTACTTCAACCGAAAATATAGTTACGTGCACCTTTAACGCTTAAGGTTTGGCCTATATATTACAAATTGGCGATAGTAGTCACTTTAACAGTAATAAAGCTAAGATTTCAGCGGATAAGCTAACCGTAAGTATTTATCATCGTAATAGTGGGGGAAAATATTAAATTTGTGACAAATTTAGTTATTAATTAAATCGATACCCCCTAGTAAAGCGAAACAAAAAAAGGGTAATATATTATATCCAATACACTACCACTTTTCAAAAGAATTACTTGGATTAAATCGTAAACTTCGAAGATAACGAATCGATTAACGACTACAATACTACTAAACAAATTAAATAATATAAAGATATTACTTTCGGCGCGGCCTAGTAATTAGTCGACTATATCTTTCTATACCGCCCAGGTGGTGAAAACCTTTACTTTTACCCTAATTCCGTTCTTGATCTCTTATAAACCTTTCAAATTCGCGATAATTATACGAACCATGCGTTTTAAGATATTATACCATAAACAATAGCAATAAGGTACTTAATAGGATAATATTCGAAGTACGTAACATTACGGAAGGAAAGAACTACGGCTACTAAGATCAATCGCTACGATACTAGTAAAACTAAAGTTAGCTTCGGTTTAGGCGAAAAACTATCATTACTGGAGATAACGATAATTTAAACTATTATTAGATCGATTACGTTTTATATCCTCAAGCCTTATCCATTTCTCATTCGGTATTTCAAGAATATCAAAACCTTTAGCGTTAACGTTAACGTTAATTCTGACGAACTAGTTAAAAAGAGTTAAAGGTTTTCTTTCGCTTTTAAGTAGAATCATCTATAGTTTTATCTTTAAAGAACTAAAGTAATAGTGTTAAACCTGAGTAAACCAAAAATATATTAATTATACTAACGTTTTAATTGCGTAGCTATCAATAAGCTACAAAGAGTTTCGAAGTTCGTAAGGCATAAAAATATAAAATACTTTTCCTGAAAAATCATCGAAAAGCTCTGCTATTATTGTTAAACATATACCTGATCCCCTATGAGATTTAAGTTTACAACAAAAAAAGATAATAATTTCAATTAAGAGGTTTTTATTAATGTATTTTACTTGGATAATCAGTTTATTTTTCACGTCATTAATTTTATAACCACTCTTCATGAAGCAAAATTCCTCAAATATGTTTCGATAAAGAATATGTGGGAAAATTTAAATATTATATGGATTAATACGTATTTAGGCCTACTTCACGTCGTTATACACGATATTAGCACTAATTTTACAGCGGCAAAGTTTTAAGAAGATATTAAAATAATAGGTATTTGGTGTAAAAAAATATCTGTAAAGATCTACTAAAATATTAAAAAGATCGAAAGGTTATACGACATACTTCGCCAAATCTATAATATCCTTATATTGAAAATTAAAGGCTTTACGGATCCGGAGACACGCCTTTAAATGATGGTAAAAAGCCTAAATATTACTTTAGTTCTCAACAGTCTAATATTAACGTTATTGGTTTTTGGAGCATACCTACGCCTAACAAGTAAATCTTTGTTATTAGTAAGTATCTAAAAGCGATTTTTATCTTATAAAGAACTTTTAAATGAATTGAAAAAAGAATCGGAACGCCGCCAAGTTAGCGATGCCTTTAATACCAGAAACAGCCTTCTAATAATCAATGTACTTGCTTTTCCAACATAAAGTAAAGTTTTTATATAGCGGGACCCAGGTAAATAAAAAGGCCTATACAAAACTTTCAGTATTATTAAATTGAAAAAAAGTAATTAAAACTATTAACGATCATATTTTTTTCGTACGACCTAGTTTAAACCTTATATTAGGGCGATGAATGATCAAGATCTTTAGTCCAAACGACTGAATTAATACGAACGTCCTTTGCGAGTTATCTACAAACCGATAAAATTCCGTTGGCGCGAACTACCCAAGAAAAAAAGAATAGAAAAAATAAATATATACCGGATCGTAGTTACAATATTATTTATGTAAGCAAAAAAAGGAAGAATATCGAAGACTTAACACTAAATATTCGAGTATAAGGCATTATTAGAATTTCTGGTAAACCTTTGAAGAAAAGAGATAGGGGAGAAATTAACAGCTTGTTAACTCAAAGAATTGTACAATTTATATCTAAAGCCGATTTTAATCTTTAAAATCCGAATGTTTCGATTTTTAAGTCGAAGAGTATTTACGAGGTTGAGGGTAAAATTACGGAGCAGCCTTACGACAAATCACATTTAATCGATTAAGGATACGTTGATAAGGGTAATGATTAGATTTTTACGTAATAATTAACAATTGAGAAAATCAATTAACGTTTAATAATAGTTATAGTAGTAAGTTTACTAGTCAAAATTGAAATCAAGTTTACGTTTAATAACTAAAATGTAATGTAACTTTACACGTAATTAGTAACCAAATTATAACGGATTATATTATTGGAGTTTTTATAGGAATTACGGGCTATTTCCCTTTTAAAATCGGTAATACGATATATGAAGCTTTTATACAAACTAGGTAAAACAAGCTATTACTAATTTTTAACCTATTAGCCATACATTAAATTACAATAAAGTATAAATTTTTCAATATACGACCTGTATTTACTGGTAACGGAAAAAAAGAACTTTAGCTTAATAGGTGTATAAATTAACATTACCTTTTTCGTTAAAACAGCTAGCTTATTACAGGTTAGTGCCTGGCTAGTATTACCAGGGATCCAACCCTGGTAGTTCTACACTCTCGTGCGATACTCTAAAGTAGGGAGAAAGCCGCTTGGGGACACGCTTCCACACATCACATGACTGGAGAAGGGATTGCACCATCTTAGCTCCATAGCCGCTTCCTAGCAGGGATTTCTCTTTACTTCTTCTTCATCGAGGTTTATAGATAGAATCCGATCACCTTGAGCGACAGCTCCGGCCTTTGTCCCTTTACATAGATTTATAATATCGAAATAACAAGCGATTCAAGACTTTAGGTTCTAGAATTATAAGTTGGTTACGATGTTAGTAAAAGGTAATGAACTTAACTTAAATAGATCGTTAATCTGTATACTTAATATCAATACCACCTATTAGAATAGTACTACATACAGTGCAGTAGGTCAACTTTACTTAAAGTAAAGTTGACTATACCGAACGGCAAGTTGAGTATACTGCTTCGTGTAGACTTACCGCATTGATTGTAAGTCGAGTGCAATACGCTGCACTTCACACTAGGGCACGGGCCAAGCAATTGACCATACAAATTACAGTGCATATTAGCTAGAGGTTCGCCAAACCTAAAATAATACATCCACCACTTGACTAATGTAAGACTACTGTTACTTCGACCACAATTCGAATCGACAGCGTTGCAACGATCTAAGTCCCTATCAACACTAATCAGTGCTTATTAGGTTGAGCACGAATTAACCAAGTAGAAGAAAAAGTTACTTTCTAATTGTTACGCTTTACGTTATCGCTAGGGTAAAGGAAAGATTTTTTACGAAAGACCTTTATTAGTACTACGCTAGTCCATAACAACAGGAAAATAAAAACGACTTTTAGGTTACATTAGTTTACAACGATAATCTAAAAGTAGGCGATGGTATCGCTACTAAAAAATAACAAGAAATCTTTATTAATCCTTTTTAAAAAGGTTTAAATTAACTGTTAGATGTCTCAAAGTTCAGCAAATTTGTAAACGGTTAAGTCAGTATTACTAAGGTTACTATTATCACAAGAAAAACGACTAAGTCTTTACGCCAACCAACTTTTAACTCTCGCTTTGATCCAATAATAAACGACCTTTAACCTTACCCTTTATACCAAACCTTTGCCCCTAATTTACTTTTTTGCACTTCCCTTATACCAATTTAATTGTTCAGTTCTCTATTATAAGTGAAAACACCAAGAATCAACAAGCCGCGTTAAAAAAGCCACGTTACGCGACTTTATACTAAATCACCAAGTTTCCACGCGATTTCACGCAAAAATACCAAGCTTCTACGCCCAAAATTACCAAGTCCTTCGCCTTATACGTATTATATAAACTAAAAAGTTAAATTTACTACCGTAAGTCCTTACCTTCAGGCCATTACCGACCCCTCTTGGAAAAAGAAATTAAAAACCTCGAAACAACTTTTGCTAAGTATTACAACCACAACCTTGAGGAAAATGACGTAGATTAAAATTTAACCTAAAACTATTTGACCAATTTCGTTGGTTACTTAAACTTAAAACGTGATGACAGTAAAAGCCATAATAACGTTTTTTAAAAATTTCGTAAGTTCTTCAGCGATTGAATAATTAATATATAAAAAGTAATTTAAAAAACCATTAAATCTAAATTGAAGGATAAACCTAAACTCCGATAGATATATGTGCTAAAGGAAAATGTGACTAAACTAGCGAAAATACCTTTCGAGTTAGCTTAGCTTAAAAATTGCCTTTAAAACCTACGACTTAAGGGAAATGATATAAAAAGACTTTAATGTCTTTATATACAATTTAGAAAACCTCCCGTTTATCCTTAACTAAATTAAACCTCTTTACGCGTAGGCGATAAGGAATGTGTTAACTTATTCAGCAACCCAATACCCTTACGTAATAATATAGAGTACGCCTTTAGCGATGGCAAAACGCGTAAAGCCAAAGCCGCTAATGCAACCAAAGGTATTAACATCGGCGCACTATACCAGTTAATTGAGCAAAATGGTTAGGTCTTTAAAACTCTCTAAATACCTATCCCCCTCTAGTAGTTTAATCGACAGGCCCCTTAAAAACCTTCCCTCTTTAAGTTTATCTACACACGAAAGTTTATTATAAGTCTTACCATAAAACTTTACCCCTCGGGTTAAACAACTAGTAATTACCCTGAATACAGTACCTTGAAAGCTTTAAGGCTTAAATTTCTAGAAAGAAAACTTATTGAAACTAGGATAACAATTGCGACTTTCCTCAAAAAACTATTAAAATAGTTTATATCAATTACAAAATGTTTATAGACTTCGCGAAAATTCATATCGAAGTTAAAAAATATAACTAAAAGCTCTTTAACCTTTTCGACATCAAAATAATACCTTTTTAAAATATTTTCAAGTAAATAGAGATTCCCCTTTTAAGGTTTTACTTACTATTTACCGAAATACTTATAAGGCGCGCCAATAACTATTACCTAATCTTTCTTATTCGAGCCACCACGTTCCGTAAAATTTATTATAACATAAAAGGTTACTTCAAATACGACGTTCACTTGATGCAATTCAATACAAATTAAGCTACCACGATTTAAATAACGATAATAGCAAAGAGAAGAGATGAGGAAATATCGATAAATATACTAAACCAAATAATCGAAAAGTTAATATTATGTTAAAAAGTAATATAGAAAACCTACACTAACGAAGCCACACTTCGCGAATAGGTACGGATAACAATCGCGAGAGTTAACGAATTTAAATACGCCTTATAACGCCTCAATATCATTTGTAAAAGCTTTTTTAACCAGTTACGGGTTTCGCTTACTATTGTAATAACGCGTATAATAAATTCGTTTGGTATATACCCGTAAGCCAATAACTTTGCTAATGTAAATAAAAAAAACCGTATAATAGTTAATTAAGTTAACTGTAAGTACAGTTACAGGCGCTATTAACACCTAAATTCTAGCCTACCAACTATAAATTCAAGGTAATAACCACGTTTACACCAACACGGCCAAGATCTAGGCGAACCCGTTTACCGTAAACATTATCGTCGTAATAATAGTGAAAAATATTGAATCTATATAAAGTCTAGTTATTAATTAACTTAGTATCTCCCTATTAAACAAAATAACAAAAAGTTAATATACTATATTAAATAACTTACCATTTTTAAACAAAATTGTATGAATTAAACTGTAGACTTTAAAGACGACAAGCTAATCAACGGTTATAATAGCCTTATATAGATTGAATAATATAAAGATACTACTTTTAACGCGGCCTAATAATTAGCTAACCACGTTTTTTTATATCTTTTTAAAGGTAAATGCTTTTACTTTTACCTTCATTAAGCTTTTAACCTCTTATACACCTTTGACATTTACGATCGTTACATGAATCATATTATGGTACGACTTACAATGGTAAGTTAAATAGGTGTCAAATAGGGTTTACTATTAAGGTATAGCAGAAAATTAAAAGAGGTTACCGTAGCCTATCGTATAAAACCTATAGGAATGGCTAGTGCCAAGCCTGTTACGTACCCTTACACGTGCCGTATACGGATCGCGCTCGGTCCGTGTCCGAACCGGGCCCAAACCGGGTACTACATATCCCGTTACATATATAATTACGTAATCTATAGATTTAATAGCCAATGGCTTAAGCTTATAATATACCCCCCTTTTCTTCGAACGTAATAAAGGCTGCAGCATTCCGCTAATTAAATGTAGGGTACGGATCTCGTCTACCTAATACGCGGGCCGGGTGTAGATCGGCGACGTAGTGTTCAACGCGTCGTATAACGTATCGGGTGGTTTAACTTTAGGCTGCCGATGGCGTATAACGCGCCTTTTTAACGTATAGTATAACGTATCCTTTTTATCATCGGTGTCGTATAGCGTGTTTCTTTAACGTGTTATATATCGTATCGGCTGGTTTAACCCTAGGACGTTAGCACCTTTTAACGTGTCGTATAACGTATCCTTTTCATCATCGGTACTGTATAACGTACCCCTTAACGTACTGTATAATATATTGTTTTCATTGCCTATACCGTATAACTCACCCTTTTTCCATATCGCGTAATATGTAACCCTTTTATTGCCCCTAGCATCTAAATTATCTATTACCTATCAATATCCGGTAACCCCTTCGCCTTTTTCTTGTCCTTATAATTAATATTTATGATAAGCCTAATTTAGGCTATACTGCCATAAATGTATTTAATAAAAATAATTAACCGTTTCATAAAGTACGTTACCTTATTATATATAAATACTTTGCCGTTAATTATATTTTATAGCCTTTTTGCATTATGAACGACTTATTTATCCTTAGTAATACCGAAAGTAAAAACGAGCCCCCCCCTTTATAAACAAAGGATATCTGTATATATTATATTAAATGCCCTTTTAATTCGGACTTTCTTTTTAATTGCGTCCGATTTCATTGTATATGAAGGTGTCGTACGAACCGAAGAGTCCACAGTCAGGTAAGTTTAATAAAGTAACCTTATGGGAAACTTGATCGAAAATTAACCACTTTTCGTAATGTATTTAAGAAATAATATTAATTATAGCTTCGCTTAATTTATTCGCACTATTATATTAATTCGTTATAATTGTTAAAAACGAAGGTTATATTTTATTCCCTTTCTATAAACGATGAGGAAATATTCCGGGTTACTGGTCCGTCTTCGCTTTTGCCTTCTTCGAGTTAATTAACTAGTTTACTCGGATTCAAAATATTACCCGAATATAAAAAATCTCTACCATTCTGGTAATATAGGCTATTACCCTTTTTATTATACGTTCCCGTCACCCCTTTTTCCTAGGTCCGCCCTTTTTTAAGATTCACCTGTTACCCTTTATAAATTTGCCTGTTTACTGCGACAAAACTCTTTTGGCTAACCGTATGATAATACGTAATATTTTTTACGCCGGTTACCTTTAATAACCGCCGTATATCTTTCTATAAGTCTAGTTTAAGTAGCCAAAACGATATAAATACCTAAGCTATATCTTTTATAATTAATATAGGCTACGACTTATAAAGCGTAACGAGCGATATCCAAAGCCTAACCATATGAGCCTTATTTTTACCCTTATACTATATGTTAACCTTAACTAAAAGCAAAATGATCGGGCTGATTGTAAACTAGCGAAGGATTATACCTGAATTAACCGCTAAGCCCAGGTATAAATTAATATATTATAATCCTTCATAATCTGTTTAAAAAGTTGCTTTCCCCTTCCTGCCCCTTATCAATTACTACCGTCGGCTTGTCCCAACGTTTGTCCTACCTAACGTTACCTGATATTTTTGATATTGTTTCGCATTTACCACGCCTTTTACCAACGCCCGCTAAGTCTTTCACCGCCTACTCCTACCGGATTCTCCTAATATTTGAGGTCAATTATAATGGGAAATTTAACGTTAACAACATTCTTCCTCGTAAAATTTGGATAATGATGATAATAATAAGTGGGTAAATTTTCGGTAAATCGTAATAAAAGTTATTCTTCGGTTGGTTATTTATTCGAAAAAGTTGGGTATTTAATAATAGATAACGTCGTTTCTGATAAAATCCGCGTTATTTCGTAAAAACTTATGGTAAAAGCTAACTACCATGAATACCCCGTATTTTATACCGTTCGTTACTAACGGTTTACCAAACCGATAAAAACCGATTTTATAACGCCTCGTATATCCCCCGACTTAAAATGTACCGTTACCATATTAATAATTCATCTTTTTTAATTATAAACTATTAAACAGCTACCGCTAACGTTTAAGATCACTTATTAATATCGTATCTAAAACATTGCAAACATTATATCCTGCGTTATTCCAGAAATAATATATATTGATATTGGGCTAAACTATGTATTATTATTTAGACGAAACTTAGGTATTTAGGTAATAAATATATGTCACCGTAATCCTAATATTCAACCTAAATTTCAAAGATATAACAACCGAATTTATTTTAACATTAACCATGATATTAAAACCTCGTTTATGAAATAATGAAAATTATGATTAAAGTCTATTTAAATATTTTTAAAACTATTTATTGTTAGAAAAAATAAGCATAAGGAATGAATCTTCATTTATACTCATACTAATAAAATTAAATTCCGTTGTATTCGATTTTATAATTACGCCGTTCAAGTTATATAACCCCTAAAAGAAACTATATCCAGGATTTCGGCTTTCCTCGTTACCGTTGATGAAAAACCTGTATTTACCTTTTCAACTTGGACCGTATACACTGAAACCGGAGGTAATACCGGGTGGAATTCGTAATTACGTTAATAATAATTTATCGAATTATAACGTCAATAACGCTCCATAATAAGCCTTATCTGGTATTCTTTCGCCATCATTTACGTCGTCTTACGTCCTTAATACTAAACGCATATTAAATTGGTATATTGCAATAATTAACCGCAATTACCACAACGAATTAATGAAAATACCTAAACCACGTAAATTTCCGTTATCACTATATTTTCATTCGGTCGTTATACCTTTATAAGTGTTGTTAGGTAACGACCAAAACGTCATTTTAAATTTAAGGACATTGATTTGTTAACGAACTTACGGTACTTCGTTAAGGATATAATATAGTTTATCTGGTTAATGATTGTTGTAATAGATTTGTTATGAATACGTCGGGATATGTAAAAACGTAAGTAATTATACTTTCCGGATAAAGACCAATTTAATCCGCCCGCTTAAACTGAAAATATTTCGAACTTATTAACTAATGGTATATATAGGTCTTTATCGTTGATAAGTAATCCGCTTCATTTGACTCAAGCTTTGTCCGCACGGGAAAAAATATTAAAAGTAGTCATAATATAATCGAAAAACTTGCCTATATCATATATACCCTCGTATCTGCCGGCTTCGTAATAATCCGTAATAACTTGCTTTATTGCCGCCGTGAAATAATCTTCTACATAAAAAAACGTATTTCAACCGATTTTAATTTACATTGTATTCGCTTTTAGTATAAATTCAGTAGTTTGACGCCTCGCTACCTACCTAAAAATAAATTCATCGAATTACGATTATTCGTGTCGTTTTCGCTTACTCTAAGCCGGTAAAAATCTAGTACGAATCGTCGTTAAGTCAACTTCAAATTACTAGATTTTAGTTACAACTTAAATAAGGTCGAATATAGGGTCGATAATAAAAGTCGATAAGCTCGTTCATTATAATTGCTTTATAATAAACGCGATATTACTTATAATATCTTATAAACGAGAAATATTAGATTAAGTTACCCCGAAGGGGTAGAAGATATATTTATAAAAGTAAAGGATTAAGTATTCGCTTACGGCCAATCTTCCTCGTTAACGCTAAAATATAAAGAAAAATCCTTAATATATGTTCTAGATTCGTTTCTATAAGTAATATTGTTTCGAAAATATAAAAGAAACAGTGATAATATATTATTATTCGACTTACGATAGTGAGAAAAATATGTGCCAAAAAGGGTTTATTATTAAGGTATAATAGAAACTTAAACGAGGTTACCGTGATCTATCGTGCAAGTCCTATTGGTTGTAATGATCACACTAAATACCCGTGAGTAAATAGAAGGTGTTAGGGGGTTTATGTTAGCAGTAAGATAGTAGAAGTAATAAGGTGCAATATCAAGAAGATGTGTGTTCGTGCTGTAGGATGGTCATTAGCCGCTAGGCTATTCAGATATGTAGACTGAATACTTAGATTGACAACTGAAGAGATATGAAAGAAATACTATCTATTTGGTGTTGACCGTGTCCTTATATCCTATGGCCTTCATACCATCTTCAGTACTGAGGCTCACCGGTGCTCACTAAGGCTCAGTGAGCACTTGTGATCTAGATAACCCTAACCCTGAAGGGTTGCCTAGTCTGGTGCTGACAAAGAGATATTCACCGCCTGATGTGTTGGACTTCAGGCTCTCGGTAGCTCAGCTGCATGCTGGCCTGTTTCCTGACCCGCTAACGTGCTTGGGTCATAACATTGGTATGGCCAGTACCCAGCCCGTTACGTGTCCTTACACGTGCTGTACACGGACCGCGCTCAGATCGCGCTCGGACCAGGCCCGAACCGTGTACTTCATATCCCGTTACGTGTACAGTTACGTAACTTATAAACTCTATGGCTAAGGGCTGAGTCCATAACAAACCAAACCATTTAAAGTAATATACCAAATATAAGGGCGTCAAGGTACTTAACAGGAGGCTATTCACAATACATAGTACTACGAAAGACAAGTTCTATAATTACTAAGATCAATTGTTACAATACTAATATGGTTAAAGTTAAAATTAAACGAAGCAAATAACTATCGTAACTAGTGTTAACGGTAATTTAAATTATTATAAAAACAATCACGTTTTGTATCCTTAAATCTCCTACCTCTTTTTTACTTCATTTAAATGATATAAAAACCCTCGACGTTAATATCAACGTTAATGTAAACGAAATAGTTAAAAAATGCCAAAGTTTTCCTTTTGCTTTTAAGTAAAAGTACCTATAGTTTTATTTTTAAGGCCCGGAAGTCGTGGTATCAAACCTAACGAAGCCTAAAATACGTTAATTTTACCGATGCTTTAATTACCTAACTGTTAATAGGCTATATAAAATCCTAAAGTCAGCAAGGTATAAAAATGCAAAATACTTCATTTTAAAAGCTAGTTAAAGGCTTTATTACTACTACGAAACGTATGTTTAAACCCCCCAAAATTTCAAGTTTATACTAAAAGCCGATAAAAAATTGTTACAAAAGTTTTATTAATGTATTTTACTTAAATTACCAATTTATTTCTCTTGTCGTTTACTCTGTGACCTATATTTACAAAGCTAAGTTTTTAAAATCCCTTTCGTTAAAGGATACTAAGGAAGCTTTGAGGATACTGTAAATTAACACGTACCCAAATACACCTAACATCGTTGTCTACAATACTAGTACTAACTTTATTGGCGGAGAAATTTGAAGAAAATTCCGAAATAATGGATATTTGGTGTACACAGGTACTTATAAAAGCCTATTAAAGCATTAAAACGGTTAAAAAGGCATACACCCTACTTCGCCAAACGTATAATATACTTATATTAAAAATTAAACGCTTTACAGACCCGGAGGCACGCTTACAAATGGCAGTAAAAGGACTAAACGATATTATAGGCCCTAACAGCTTAGTATCAACGCTACTAGTCTTTAAAGCGTACCCATGCCTAACAAGGAAATCTCTACCTTTGATAAATACTTAAAAATATATTACGGCTTACGATAAAACTCTAAGGAAACTACGAAAGGAATTAGCGGTCCCACAAGTTAATAATACCCTTACCACCAAAAACGGCCCTATAATAATCGACGTATTTAATTTACCGTTACAAAGTAAAATCCTCGTATAGTGAAAAGAGGATAAATAAAAGAACTTATATAAGATATTAATTATCGCGAATTCCAAAGTGATTTTTAAAATTGCTAACGTTATTATATCCTTTTAAATTACTTAGTTTAAGCACTATACTAGGGTTACTAACGAAAAATAACCCTTGAGTTAAACGACCGAGCTAATAAGAACCTCCACCACTTATAATTAACAAGTCGATAAAATGCCGCCGACGCGAACGACCCTCGAAAAAGAGGAACCTTAACAAAAAAAAACATACACCGGATTGTATTTATAATATTACTCAAGTAATTAAAAAAAAAGATAACGAAAATTTGGTATTAATGCTCCGAACGTAGGGGATTATCAAAACCTCGAGTAAACCCTTCAAGGAAAATAATAAAATCGAAATTGACGGCTTAATAATTCGAATGATTGTAGAATTAGTATCGAAACCCGATTTTAACCTCTAAAACCTAAACGTTATGATCTTTAAGTCGAAGATTATTTACGAGGTTGAACGTAAAACTACGAGGCAACCATACGAAAAATTACGCCTCATAACTTAAGGATACAGCAATAAAGATAAGTATTGGATTTTGACATAGTCGCTAACGATTGAAAAAATTAAGTAACGTTTAATAGTGACCATAATAGCTAGTTTATTAATTAAAATTATGGGCAAGATAAAATTTAATAACCGTGATAGAACGTAATTGTACATGAAATTAGCAAAGGATCTATAACAGATTATATTACTAGAATTACTTCAGGAACTACTTTTTATTTGCTCTTCAAGCACGGTAATACGATGCATTGATTTATTATAAAAAATGTTTAAAATAGGCATCCATTAGTTTTTAACCTATCGGTTACCCTTTAAATTAGGATTAACGAAAAAGTTTTTAAATTATAACTTGTATTTGTTAATAACGTAAAGAAAAGACTTCAGCGTAATAAGCATATATATTAAAGATAACATTTTCGTTATAATGGTAGGCTTTATGTTATTAGAATAACACACCATTAAATTTTTCAAATTTTAGAATTGTAAACCGATAACGAGGTTAATGAAAGACAACTAAGTTAACCTTAATAAATCATTAATTCGTATACTTAATATTAATACCAGCCTTATATTTTGCTGAAAATACCAAAGTATCATTTTAGTTATAATTGATAAAATTGATATAGTCAGGGTTAAATGGTATTTGAAATAATGTGTTCGGAGCAGTTATATTACTACTTTATACTAACCTAAATCCTCTTACGACCTTTTTATCGCGGTATAAATATGAGAGCCGGTAAATGAAGATTTTGATCGACTTAATAAGAGGTTCGAATAGCAGATAAGAAACTTATACCAAGGGATTAATATAGTTTTAATCGATATTTTAAAGTTTAAGTTAATAATCTTTACGAATATATTCTTTATAAATTACGCCGTCTAATCTTTACAAATCGACTTCCTAATAACCTTAGTCAAAAAAGATAAACAGGAAAACTAATTTCATATAATCGTGTTATGACCCAACATCTGCAGGGCGCACCAGCGGCGGCCCCGCAGCAGATAACAAAGGAAATCGGTTGGACACAGCCTCTCGGCAGGCACCAGGGATCCACAACAGACACACCGTACACAAGGGTTAGGGTCAGCATGGTGTGAGACTCGATGGACTCGGTATCGAGCCAGTCGAGCTGCACACCGGGACTCGAGGGACTCGACGTCGAGCCAGTCGAGCCTACACTGAAGACGTATGAAGGCGCGGATATATAAGGACACTTTCATTACCAAGATAGATAGTATTTCCTTCATAGCTCTTCAGTTGTCAATCTAAGTATTCAGTCTACCCTGAATAGCCTCACGGCTTCTGATCATCACTCGCACGAATACAGTCTTGATATTGCACCTTTTGTTACCTCTGATACCTTACTGCTAACATAAACCCTCTGGACACCTTCTACAAACTCACGGGTATTTAGTGTGATAATTACAAATCGGTATCCTAATTTATTAAACCTTCGTTAAGTATAAAATGATTACATGAAAACAAATAACTTCGGAGGTCTATGGGATATTAATGGACTTTAACGTAGGTATAACACTGTGAAAAACCTTTAAAATTATTACCAGATAATTGAAAATTCCTTTTATTCCGGTGGTAATTTGTACCAACTTAAAAAGCCTTTTCGGATACCCTCTGAAGATCGGAACCACTAGCGAATAACACCTAATAATCGACGTAATAGCACTTCGTAAGGCCTACGAAAGTAGAAAAATTAAGGAATTCCTATAAATTAATGGCAAAGATAATCCTACTAATACTATAACCAAAGCAGTACTAAATAAAGCCTTTAAAAGGTTTGTAAATAGTAACAAGCTAACCATACATATCGAGGGCTACGTTGATAGGCCGCTCGGAAAGCCCAAATCATGTGACGATGGTCAGGTATATGCTGGAAAACTAAAAGCCTGCCAAGGAAGTAAAGGCTACGATAGAGACCTGTTTAACTAGTACGGCTAAAGTAGAGATCTATAAAAGCCTATGACGGAAAAACTTTTTGTAGGAGTTAATAAACTCGGACCTCGGAGCAACTTAGCAATGGAGGTTAAATAGGGTCAATTTACATGAAATTGGGTGCAATTCAGTATGGAAGTTAACTGGAATTGACAGGGGATTGGCCAGTTAATAAGAAGGCAATTTAGTAGTAACCGAAAAAGATTGGTTAGCCACATTGGCGTACGCGTACAAACTAAAAAGCCGCCAGTGTTGGAATAGTATTACATACAGTACATTAGGTCAACTTTACTTAGAATAAAGTTGACTATACTAAACTACAAATTAGGTATATTGCTTCGTGGAGACTTACCGTATTGAGAGTAAGTCGAGTGTAGTACGATGCACTTCACATTAGGGCACAGGCCAAGGAATTGGCCATACAGATTACAGTGCAGACCGGCTAGCGGTCTGCCAAACCTAGAACATTACATCTGCCACCTGAACAATACAATACTACTGTTCCTTCGACCACTATTCGAATCGACAACGTTGCAACGATCTAAGGCCCTACCAACACCGGCCTTAATTTTTGCCAAAAGGGCTAAGGTATCAATTTGGTTATAATAGACAAAATTAACGTAGTTAAGGCCTTACGGTATTTGAATTAGTGTATTCGTAACAACTACATTATCATTTGATGGTAATTGGAGGCTTTTTACGACTTTTTCATCGTAATACAAATACAAAATCTAACAAATAAAAACTTTAACCAGTTAAATAAAAGGTTTGAATGGAAAATACGAAATCTGAACATAGGAATTATTATAGTTTGAATCGATTTTTTGAAAGCTAAGTTGATAATCCTTACAGAGAGTCCTTTATAAACAATACCGACTTGTGTTTATAGATCAGCTTTCTAATAACCTTCGTTAACAGATATAAGCGGGAAGACTAATTTAGTATTATCGGTAACCTAATTTACTAAACCTGTTAAATTTAAAAGGATTATACGAGGTGTACTAACTTCAATTTTAACGGCATAATAATAGGCTTTAATATAGGTATAATATTATAGAAAACCCTTAACATTATTACCCAGCAATTGAAGATTTCTTAAATCCCGGTGGTGATTTGTAGCTATTCGAGGAGCCTATTAGAATACCTTTCAAAACTTGGAACCACTATATTACGACCCAAGCATGATGGCGGATTAGGAAGCAAGCCAGTATACAGCTTAGCCATTTAAAGCCTGAAGTCCAACACATTAGGTGGAGAAAACCTCTCCTTTGTCAGCAGGGAAATGACTAAGCCAATCACGTGATTAGGATCAGTGGGATCAGTACTGATCCAAGTGATACAGGATCAGCAGGCTCAGTACTGATCCAAGGGATTCAGTACTGAAGACGGTATGAAGGCACGGATATATGAGGAAACGATAATCACCACATAGATAGTATTTCCTTCATAGCTCTTCAGTTGTCAATCTAAATATTCAGTCTATACATCTGAATAGCCTCACGGCTTTTGATCATTACTCTCACGGTTGCGATATTGTTTACTCAGTACCTCTACTACCTTCTGGGTAACATAAACCCTCTGACACCTTCTATATAATCACGGGTATTTAGTGTGATCCATTACACACTAGCAAAAAACGCCTGAAAATCAACGTAATAATACTTCGTAAAGCCTACGAAGGGAGAAAGATTAAGAAATTCCGATAGATTAACGGAAAAGATAATCCTACTAATATTATAACGAAGGTATCGTCAAATAAAGCCCTTATAAGGATTGCAAATAGCAATAGCCTGACTAAGTATCGAAAGCTACGTTAATAGGCTGCCCGAAAAGTCTAAATTATGTAATGGCGGTTAAGGATATATTAACAAACTGGAAAACTGTTAAAGGATTAATAATTTTTAATTATTTCATTAGTACGGCTAAAGTCAAGGATTACATGGGTTTATGGCGGAAAAACGTTTTGTAGGAGTCGATAAAGTCGGATCTCGAAGCCATAGGGCAACTAACGGCTATTGTGGGCAATTTGCATACAAATAGGTGCATTTTAATGCGGAGGTCAATTGGAATTAATAGGGATCTAGCTAGTTAATGAGGTCTCAGTTTAACGCTTACCGGAGAAGATTATTTAACCACACTAACGTACGCGTACAAACTAAAAATCCGCCAGTATTGGAATAGAAGTTTTTGCAGTGTAGTAGGTCAACTTTACTTACAGTAAAGTTGACTATACTAACTAAAAGTATAGTGTATCGTTTTATATGGGCCTATTATATGGGCTGCAGAGGAAATACAGTATATGCCCACTTCATACTAAGGCACGGGCCAAGCAATTGACCATACAAATTACTACGCAGACTGGCTAGCGGTATACCCAAACTAAAACAATACATCCACCACTTGACCACGCAATAATACTGTTCCTTAGTTCAATCGAATCGACAACATTGAAACGTCTAAATCTCTCCCTACACTATATTAATTATTAATGATCGCGGCTGGGATTAACTAAATGTCTTTTAAATAACCTTTATCAATAATATCTCACTTTTGAACGGACGGTGATATCTAACAGGTAAATTGATAAATTTCGAAGTATTTGAAGATTACTATCGCGTTTTCGTAATTCAACGAAGCATTAAATTTTCCAATTTATTCTTTCATATTAAATAACCACAAGTCAATGGTTACTGAGTTCAATATTAATCGGTTAATTGATAAATACGAAATATCTCTCGTTTTGAAAATGGATAGAAATACGAAGTCGACACCCAATCTAACGAAAAAAAACCCTGATATTTTTGATAAATTGATATAAAAGTATGGAATGAGGTTAAACGGTTAAAATTGCGTTGAATAACAAATAAAAAACTATAAACCGTCTATAACTCCCGACAAAATGATACAAAATAGGCGATGAAATTTAATTTAATCTACGAAATGATGAGACCAATCGTCAAAATTCAAGATTCTATTTACTTCAAAATTAATAAAATATAATGAACGTTTTGAATCCGTTAAATATAGTTTTGAATGTTTTGAATAAATACAGTATATTTTGCGAAATGTTCATTAAATATACAGTTATAAATCCCCTTCTCTTATAGGTTTCATCTGATACCATTTTAAGCTTAATTTATATCGCGAATGATACGGGGAATAACTTATATAAAGATTTTGAAATACAAAATATTTGAATTTAAAAAACGAGAAAATGCAATATCCGTTATACAGTAGTTTAATAAAAATAATACTGTAGGTATGCCTTTATCTTTTCAACGTAGTCGATTAGAATCACTATGGTCGAAGTAACTGGTGCTGCATTGATATTTTTGATTGAGATGTGTTGGTTCTAAGTTTTTCAGACCGCTAATCGGTTTGAAGACTAATTTGTATGGCTAAATGCTTCAGCCTATGCCCACTTTAAAGTGGGCACCTATTGAACTGCACTTGTAGTGCAGTCCCACAAATGATAGTCAATTTATAATACTAACAATCAACTTTACTACAAGTAAAGGTTACTTGGCTATATTATATTTGACTGATATTTCAATACTAGCGGCTTTTTGTTTTGTGCCTACACCCTAGCGTAGCTTACCATTAATTAGTAGTAACCTTTGAAATTAATCCGTAATCCGTAATCCAACAATAAGCCAAACCCCTATCGATTCCGATTAATCTATATTAAAATCGACCTTGATTACAGCCATTCACAGCCCTTTTACTTTATCTTTCGGAAGCCTATGTTTCTCAATTCCCATACAGAGATATTTCGCTATAGATTTGTGTAAATTAAGTATGCTACCAATTACTTACCTTTCGCCAGTAATTAAAACTACTATTATTAACAACTTTTTTATCGTAACCATTAACGTTACTACTTTAATAATTTTCAAGTTTACCAGGGTAACCTTATTCCATTACGTTATATACCATTCGATCAATGTAAATCTAGATTCGTAAGGTTAATGTATTGCTATTTACGAACCCTTTTCAAGGGCTATTAGGCGTGGTTTTAGTTATAGCGTTAGCGGGGTTATCTTTTCCGTTAATCCATTGGAACTTATCGATTTTCCGGACTCCATATACCTCACTTAAAGTTATTTCATCTATTAATAAGCTTTTTCATTATTTATACCCAGTTTTAATAGGCATTTATAAAGGTTTCGAGAATTGGGACACATTATTGCAGGAATCGAAAATAATCTCACCTGTTTTTTTAATAATCATTAATATACCGCTAGTCACTATATCGATGTTAAAATCTGCCATTATGTCGTGAATTTCTATAGCTAATACACTTCGTATTGAATTTTTACATTTAACAGATATTCGATATATAAGGTTTTTGGTGATTACAAATTTCCCTCTAAACATTTGTTTGTTAACGAATATTATAAGGAAGCCGATTAACGATGAAAAATTAGTGTCATGGGCAAATGATTTGTTGGTAGAGATTATGAACTTCGCCTTTGTCAAATTTATAAAAACTATATTAATTCCTCTTTTTACGTAATCGAATTGCCATTAAATCATTTTTTTGATCCATTAAAGTCCTCTTCTTATAGAGTTTATACTTATACCGTAATGAAAAGGTAGTAAGATTCTTCTAGTTGACATAATGTGGCAATATAAGCCGCACCGGCCCTCTAATTAATGTATTTCTGTAACTTTACTCCATCGGCTTTGTGGATAATCGTCAGGCTTATAGCTTACTCTTTTTGGCGTAGGCTAATGAGTGCCGTTTTCAGCCTTAAAATTATAAATACGGATTGATGATCCATTAAATTTAAGTTATATATCTTCGGCTAACGTTTCCATGAACTTATACTTTTAAAGACCTGATTTTTCGATAACACGTTATTTTGCGATCATAAACTTAACATTTGTAAAGAAAAGAGTATCGTTAGTTTATATACCCACAATACCAAAGTCTTTAACCTCTGTAATTAATAGTTACGCGTCGAATATTAAAGTCCTAATACTTAACTTGTTTCTAAAATAAATTTGGTAGGTTACGAATTAATATATTCCTACCTCGGTTAATCTGTATCAACGCCTCATATAACGTATTACCGTACCGGCCGGAAACTGATCACTTAATTCTTTTGGTAGTTTTAACAGCAGAAGTAGCTAAAGATTGGTAGTAAACTTCATGTACACTTACGTGATATACCGGCCATGAAATATAAACTAATCCTTTACGCTAATAGTTAAACTGGCGATGATTACGACTATTAGGCGTTGATTGATCCTTTAAATCATAAGCTATTACGTAAGGATTTCATCCTTACCATCATTACCGTATCCTTAAACCATTAGCCATAATTATTCGTATAACCGATCCATAATCTTACTTTTAACCTCGTAAACCATTCTCGACTCAAAAATAATAACCTTTTAGCCTTTAAATTACGTTAACAGAATAGACTGTATAATCTCTTGTTAAAAAAAGCCGTTAATTTTAATTTCATCGCTTTTCTTTAATAGCTTTCTAGGTATATTAATAATGCCTTCAGCACGTAACTTAAAGGTAAAATCTTTGTTGGACTCCCTTTTCAAAATACCTACGCCGTTGTATATATCTTTCCAGGCCTATAATCCTTATCGCCGTCCTTCTCTTCAGTGTATATCCCCCTTTTGAGTGTTTTTTTACGCTGTCGACGTTCTATTGACCTGTTAATGATCAGCTCGAAAATGTTATATTAGTTAATTCGTTCGACTCGGATGTTATTCATGTTAAGGTATTCATTAGACCTAAGCGGTCCTTTATACGGTTTAACCTGTACAGCTCAGAAAGTTACAAAACCGTTGGTAATTTTAACTACTATGTTAGTTAATAATACTTAAGATTTGATACAGCCTATTTCATTTACCTAGCTCGTTATACGTAAATACTTTACTTTAAAGGGGTAAGGATAGTACATTTGTTATTAATAATTTGTTTTTGGTTTTAAAAGCATTGTTAACTTGGCGGTATATTGATTCCTTTTTCAATTGCTTCAGGGCTTTACTATATGCCATAACATATTTTAAGGTGTTTAATAATGGCAACGACTTAATTTTTATATATAGATAAACCGTAAATACCAACAAATTTGACATAAGTCCATTAAAGCTAATAGTATTGTTAAGGCCTTTTGCCGCCATTTAAAGTTGTGTTTTTAACTTATAATACTTCAGATTTTCAATAAGAACTATCGTAAGCTTTTTACAAAATGGAATCCACCTTTTCTACATTATTAATAACTTAGTAAAATTTAACGAAAAATATTTAAATTTAATCCCTATCCACTTAATATTAACTTCAAACTTTATTGTATTACAGTTAATACAGGCGTTGTAAACCAGTACTTTTGGTTACCTAAGGTACGTGATGATTTACAAAGTACGTAATACCTTTTACGTTTATTTTGCCGTAACAGTTTTAAGGAACTTGACGTCGTAAAAAGCCGTAGCGGAGTTAACAATGTATAATATTTGCTTTCTATTCAAGTCAAACATGTTTACGAAAATTTCCAAATTAACTCCCTAATTTTCCTTTAACGTAAATTTAAATTTTAAACGGGCTTGAAAGTAAATTTTATCATAGTGACAAAGCCTTTCAATTTCCTTCAATGTTAATAGGTTTTCATTTTTGTAACTAATTTCCTTAAAACCCTTATAAATTTTGCTAGCTACTGGATAAGTAAACCTACGATATAATTAACGATGTTCTGCTTTTGTTAAGTTTCACATCACTGTTTTTGACCCTTAAAGATGAAATTAAAGTTAAACCTATTTAAAGTTAAGTAAAAACATTTTACCGGCTTTAACTTGTATTAATTCGTTAGTTTAAACGTTAATATTAACGTTAAGGCTTTTTATATTTTCAAGGTAATGGATGAATGGGGTCAGGGATTTTAAGATATGGAAAATAACAGGTTTCATGATAGTTTTAACCGTTGTCTATCCAAGTAAAAATAGTTTTTTCCAAGGCCAAAGCTAATTTTAGGTTTGTTAATATCTGTGTGACTAAGTTTCGTAATAATATTAGTATTCTTTCGTAACGCAACGTATTACTAATAGCCTTTTATTAAGTCTCATGAAGCCCTAGTATCCGATATAATCCCTTAAAAGACCTACTTTTTATAACGATCTTAAATGTTAAAAAGGTATATAGGGCTAGTATTTTTATCGTTATGTCAGCGTTAGGGGTTTTTACCAATAAAGCGGAACAAACATATTCGGCAAAGTTATTGCATTGTTTCTAGGCTAATGACAATTCCAGTACCCATATTTTCGTGCCAACCGATGGTTTTTAGTTCATTTTCCTCCTCTTTAACCTCATCTCCTTTAAACTATATGACTTATAAGACGTAATCCCAATTGGAAGTAAAGGTTAATTACATATAATAAATTATCTGCTTTAATTTATGTTCTGCAGTAGTGTAACGTGTTAATTAGGAGCTTTACCTATCGAAAATCTAGCATTTTGTGGCGTTAAAAGCGAATTTACTTAACTTGCTTAAAGACTTTAAGAAAGAAGAATACCCTCCTCCGTAGGTAGAAGTCCGGACCTTCCGTTAACTATATTTACCGGGCCATTAGTACTTACAGTCTAAATAATACGCGTAAAAAGAGTCTTTTTCATTATTATTAAATTTAAAGGCTTAAGGGTATATATTAGTCCAGCCGAAAACACGAGTTATCATAGTCGCTAACGAGTATCATGATGGGCTGAAAAACCCCTTCGCAGGTGGCATTTAGGTATTAGAAAACGTATTTCAACTTTTTATAACCCGTAACAACCTATTAAACCTACTGGCGTAAAGTGCCTTCGAAAGGTTTTATGTTTCCCATTACTGATTAGAAAAATATTATTTTGTTAAACGTTTAATTAAGAAGGATTATTTTACTTTTCGACTCTTTTTTATAATTTAACCTATAAAATCACTTAATAATGTTTCATTCGGTAAAGTACAAGGTAAGGTTAATATTGTATTTAAAGTAATCCTTTAGGCTATCGTAAATTTCGCGAAAAGAAGAATAATTCGTTAGGTACTGGAAGTAGTAATCCTCGGCTTGGTTAAAATAATACCAGGAAACAACAAGTGAAAACCTGAAAATTTAACTTTTATTTAGCGGTAGATGTTAAAAGATGGGAGTAACATTTCGTCGAGGAGGTTTTATAGTTTACCGTTATACTTCTCTTTTCATCCATAAATCTGAACGAACGCGGTAGTTACCGCGCAATTCGTATCCACCATAAAACCACATCGAGGGGGAAGGGTAATGTATTAGTCGTAGGAAACTTTCAAATCCGTTAATTAGGGAAAGTGCTAGAGTTTCTAATACTGGTAGGTGGTATAATTACCTTTGATGGAGTTTAGAGTGAAAAGGTTAGTAGTCGTGCCTACAATAGATTCGTATATAAAGCCTATTTTTTCTTGATTTAGCTGCTAAAACTGGACGTGTTGAAGATTTTAGGGGAAAGGAACTTGAGGTGTTTTACAACGAGGGACTTAGTAACAGTCCTTTTGGTGATAAAGGGTACGCCAAGGTTTTTACTTAATTATTTGGTAGACTTAAGGGCTTATGACATATAGGTTAACCAAACCTTTATAAACAGTGGTATGAAAACGTTAATTTGACGTAAAGGGTTTTAAAAAACTTATATAAGCTTAGTCGAGTCCTTACGAACGTGTATAAAGGCACTAAGGAATGTCGTCGTTAATAATATCTTTATCCTTAGCTTTAGTCCATTAAGGATTTTAATTTGTGGTTCATTTATAAAGAATACATACTAAATAACCCTCTTTCCTTTTTTTTCGCGGAAAAACTAACACCGAGGTTATACAACTTAACTTTCGTCCTTATCTTTGTTTGTTTATATGCCTTTATAACTATGTTTATGGTTTAGTTACTAAATCATTTTTGGTAGTCATAAAATACTCGGGGTCCTTAAATATTTTCAACAGTATTTATATCGGGGATATATCTTCCAATTTCATTGGTAAGATACTCGAGGGTTAAGTATTTGTCGATGTCCGTAAACTAAAGGTTCTTGTTATAATGCTTTTTAAAGATAATTCCAAGGTTTTAATTGCCTTTTTTCGGTTGGTGTCGTTAACGGTAATAATTCCAACGTATTTTAAAGGTATCGTAACGAATATTAAGGAGTGTAAAGAAAAATATTAGTAAAAAATGATAGGTTATAAGTTTTCTGTTAAAATTCGTGTAAGTAACTGTTTTAAAATTTAGTCGTTTGTACGATTTGTAAAAGTAATACCTGTAAAAATTTAGTTATAATAGTATTAATTTAGAAATTTGACAACTTGCTGGCTTAGTAATTTTTAAAACTTTTAAGTGGTTAATCTGGACGCCTTGGTAGTCTTTTCAATAGAGATACTGTCGCTTACTTCTACAATTTCCGCGAAAACCAATACAATCAAAAAGCCTTCCTTACTTATTACCACAAAAACTGAAATAACGTTTAGGGGCCGTTCGTAAGAATATTTCCTCTACCTTACCTAAACAAAGCTTAACAAATAGAAATAAGCTTCATCTTTTACTTAGCTAGTCTATACTTAACCTAATAAGAACTAATCAGTGTTAGTAAGCCTTTATCGTTACAATATAGTCGACTCGAATCACTGTGGTCGAAGTAACTAGTGATATATTGATATTGTTGATTAAGATGTGTTTATTCTAAGTTTGGCATACCGCTAGACGGTCTGCACACCAATTTGTATGGCCAAACGCTTTGGACTAGGCTCCACTTGAAGTGGGTACCTACTGAACTACACTTGCAGTGCATTCGCACAAATTACAATAAATTTTCAGTAGGTACAATTAACTTTGATTCAATTAAAGTTGATTTCGCTGTACTTCATTTGACTGCAATTCCAAAAGATACGATAAATTGAAGTAGAAATCATTCAAAAACTGAAAATATATCTCGACTTTAAATTAATTTGAATTAAAATAAAAAAATGCGTGATTTTACAACGAATTAGCGTCTCGACATTGGTACCAGGTTTACCTAATAAAATTGATACCAGATAAATCGACTTTACCCCAAAACCAATACATCAATCATGAAGAGGGGAAAGGTTTAATAATTATTATATTGAGATATAATAAATAGGTTTGGGGATATATTAGCTAGTCTTTTGAAATAATAACCTAACCGCGAAATACCTGTTACTAAGAAGCTATTAAAATTTACCCTAAAACATTTTTATCGTTCTCCCGCTTCAAAAAACAGGAACGCCAGCAACGTTAAAACCCCTACTATACCTAGCCCCGGGCGTTAAAAAACGCCGACAAAGGCGAACGATGAGAATCGGGGCGGGCGTTGGAGAACTATAACGAAAGCGGATAACGTGAGGCGTGGCAAGGCAAATGGTCCTTCAAATAGATTACAAAAGATAGTAATATATATATCTACGCCTAAGCTATGCACTTAACGTAAACGCGGTTATTACTACGCTCCCAGTTAATTCGGTCAACCTTTTTTTATTAAGTTTTAAAATAAGATACGGATAGGAATAATAGGTTTTAACGATAAGGTATTAAATACTACTCGTTACATTCTACAAGTCATAACTAATATTAGCGATATATAATATAATTTAATTAGTAATATCATTTCAACCGCCTGAAACAAAACCATAAATAGGTCCGCCACATGTATTAACCAAAACCGGATCGAAACTATTATGAATTAAAACGTAATCATAACACGGCGTATGGTTACTAATAATAAGAGATGAGAATAAAGGCGTTTTAGGCGATAATAAAACGAGAAGAAAAGTAAGGCGGAAGCGTATTAATTAGTGCGTTGTAACTTGTGTAACCGCAATAGTCTGGACGACTTACATGTAAACAAGATCTCGAAAACCACGAAATTAATCAATATAATTTAAAAGAGCAAAAGCTAAAACAGGCTTATAATCTTGGAGGTCACTATAACGTTTACGGACAAAAGAAAAGATATAAGCTTCGCCCTAATAAACTATGATGAACTGATGTAACAAAGCTCGTAGGTCGGAAGAAATTACAAGTAAATACGTTTTATGAATATATTATAAATTGGGTTAATATGCACCCGTGTCTCCTATAAAATCATTTGTGAAAATTACTTTATTATATACTGCACAACAACCAAAATACTAATAAAATGGTAGATACAAATGTAAATTAATAATACAACTAAATTTAGTAAGACATATACACAAAACATATGAATATCATTTACTGAAAAGGAGAAAAGCTTAACTATTTCCTCGCTATTACTCAATAAAAAATAGTTCTTTATTATATAAGGAGGCTACATGATGCGGTTCATGGTAAGAATATTGGGATACGAATAAACAATATACTTTACGGGGTAACTAATTATTACTATTAAAAACGCCGAAAATAACGTAACCGATATTAAGATTATTAAAAACGCTGGCTATGATAAAAAAGAGGGCTCGGATACAAAACGACAAATGGTAGTTAATAGGGATGAAACTACAGGTACAACAAGCGTTAATATAAACTAAGATGAAAATTAAAAACATAAAGCGAAACCATAAGTCAATATAAGTAAACTTAATCAAATTGAGGGAAATAATGGCTATCTAATAAAGGAAAAATGGAAACGAAAAGGGGATTATAAACAACTATAAAGAATTGTTATATATACATAAACGACCCGAAATCAGTATATATATAACCGACTCATAACGTTATACGATGCGGTTTGTAACTAAATGATAACGTTATACGTCCCGCGTCCAACTAGCGCCCGGTACGCGCCCAATACAAATACAATCCGTATTTATTTTTCAACCGACAAAACTACGGGGTTTTAATGGCTCTTTTTAATAAAGGGGAGGGTATATTACAAACCCAGGCTACTAGCTATCAAGTCTATAGATTACTTAACCATATATGTAACAAGATGTACAATATCTGGCCCAGATGTGGTCCGGGTGCGGTCCGGACGCGGTCCATGAACATTACGTACAAGTGTACATGATGGACAGTACACGGACCGTACACATAAGTCCTGCGCAAAGGAGCTCTGCAAAATGCTTTAGTCTTCCTTAGTATCTCAATTATTAACACCATTTGACACCTACTTAGCATATATTTATAGGTCGAACCATAATATTAGGCCCCATAAAGTGTTATTAAGAGACCTCTATATATATAATAACACATAAATCACGCACCTAAAGCAAAACAAATCAAAGCAAAATCTTTATCAATATAAATTTTGTATAAAACCAGTCACTATACATTTCCTAAAAATACTTTGAATTTATAAATAATCTTTGCTGTTTGAATAATATTATATGCAGTGCAGTAGATCAACTTAATTTATAATAACGATGACTGAACTGCAAGTTGAGTGTATTGTTTTTGCGGACTTACCGCATTAGATGTAAGTCGATTGCAATATGCTGCACTTTACTCTAGGGAACGGGCTAAAAAATTGGTCATACAAAATACAGTGCAGACCGGATAGCGGTTTGCCAAACCTAGAACAATATATCTACCACTTAAATAATGTAATACTACTGTTAATTCGACCAATTGAATCGATAACGTGGTAACGATCGAAGGCCTTACTATCAATGATTAGTGCTTATTAGGTTAAGTACAGATTAACTAAGTAAAAGAAAAAGTTACTTTCAGGTTACACTTTACGTCTATAACGGCGGGTAGGGTAGAGGAAAGATTCTTACGAAAGGCTTTTATTAGTACTGCGTCAGTCTATAACAGCAGGAAAACAGAGAAGATTTTTAGGTTTCGCTAGTCCATAACGGCAATTTAGAAGTAAGCGACGATATCGCTACTGAAAATACCAAGAAATCTTTGTAGATACTTTTTGAAGAAAAACGTTAAGATAAACTATCAGAAGTCTCAAAGTTTGGCAAGATGGAAAATAGCTAAGTTAGTAACACTACGGGTACTACTACTGTAATAAAAACGACCAAGTCCTTACGCTAAATAATCTCTAATAACAAACGACCATCGACGTTACCCTTTACACCAAACCTTTGCCCCTACCTCACTTTTTTCACTTTTCATACGTTAATTTAATCTTGAACTTCGCTGTTTTGAGCGAAAATACCGAAAATCTCTCAATCGTGTCAAAAAAAGCCACGCCACATGACCTAACGCCAAGTTGCCTAGTTTCCACGCGACTTCCCGCCAAAACACCAAGTTTCTACGCCTAAAATCACCAAGTCCCTCGCCTTACACGCCCTATACGTACTACATAGGCCAAAAACTCAAGATTTATATCGTTAACAATCACTTTAAAGTCATTACCGACCTTATCAGGAAAAAAGTAATTAAAGCCCTCAAAACTACCTTTACTAAGTATTACGACAAAGACTTCTAGGCGTAAAATATCGATAAAGATTTAACGGGAAATCATTTTACCAACTTCGTTACGTAATTTACCTTTAAGTATAATAACGTCTGAGACCTTAAATATACTTTTGATAGATATCGCGACTTCTTAGATGACTGGTCCATTGATACGTAAAAGGTAATTTTAAAAAGGGTTAAGTCGAGCCTTCAATCCGAACTAGAGAAACGAAGTATTTACGTTTAAATACAGGGCGCCACGAGGCTATCACAAGCCTTCTTCTACCTAGCTTAACTTGAAAAATTACCTTATAACCTAAGACCTAAATAAAGGGTATTAAAGAACTTTACCGCCCTTATATACAAACCAAAGGATCTCTTATTTATCTCTAAATAAGTTAAGCTTTTTTACGCGCTAACGATCAGAAACCTATTAACCTGCTCAACAGCCTAACACCCCCACGTAATAGTGTGGCGTACGCTTTTAGCGGTGGTAAAACGTGTAAAATGACGGTTGGAAACGTAGCCAAAGATATTAACATCATCGCTTTACACCAATCAATTAAATAAGATCGTTAAGCCTCCCAAAATCTTCAAGTACCTATCGCTCCCTAGCATTTTCATCGATAGTCTCCTTAAAAACCTTTCTACGGTAGGTTTGCCTACACGCGAAAACGCACTACAAGTCCCACTACAAGACTTTATACTTTGGGCTAAGCGACTGGTAATTACTCTTAATATCGTGTTTCGGAAATTCCAAGACTTAAACCACCAGGAAACACTAATTAAGATTAGAATAGCTACCGCAACTTACTCCTAAGACCTGTACAAATGGTTAAAATTAATTACAAACTCTTTACAGATTTCGTTAAAATTTAAAACGACGTAAAGATTTAAATAGAAAGCCTTACAAACTCCTCGATACAAAAAAAATACCTTTCTTAAATATCTTTAAGTAAATAGAGGTTACTGCTTTAGGTTTTTACTTAATTTTCTCTAAAATCCTTACAAGGTAAGCCAGAGACTATTGCCTAACCTTTTTAACTCGAGCCACTACGTTTAGCTAAAATTACGATAATAACCAAGAAAAAAGAGGAGGAACCACCGATAAATGTGTTCAATTAAATGATTAACAAGTTAATATTATATTAGAAAGAAATGGGGACAACCTATACTGGTGAAGCTACACTTTATTAATTGGTACAAACAGTAGTTACGGGCGTTAACGAGTTTAAATACGCCTTACAACGCTTAAATACTACCTACGAAGACTTTTTTAGCCAGTTATGTTTCTCGCTTGCCATCATAATAAAGCGTATCCCAAATTCGTTTAGCATATACCCTTAAACCGGCAACTTACTTGACATGGATAAAGGAAACCTTACGGTAGTTAATTATGTCGACCGCAAATATAGCTATAGGCCCCCTGAACACATAAAGTTTGGCTAACGACTACAAATTAAAAGTAACAACCATATTAGCGCCAATAAGGCCAATATTTAAACGGATCTGTTAACCATAAATACTATTTTCGTAATATTGGCAAAAGATATTGAATCTGTTGTAAGTTTAGATATTAGTTCACTCGTCACCCCTCCGTTAAGCAAGACAATAAAAAGGTAATGTTTTATATTCAATTCCTTAGTACATTTAAAAAAGACTACTTAAATTAAATTGTGGACTTCGAAGGCGATGTACCAATTAATAGCGATAATTCTCCTCAAAAAATTAAGTGGTATAAAGATGTTATTCCTAACGCGGTTTATTCATTAGCCCATTATGCCTTCTTATACTGTTTAGGTGGTAAATACCGATACCTTTGCACGGATTAAGCCCTTGACCTCTCGTATACCTTTAACTTCCGCAATTGTTACGAGAACCATACGTTTTAATATATTATGCCAAATATAAGGGCAGTAGAGTATTTAACAGGAGGCAATTCGTAATATATAACATAACGAAGGTAAAACACTACAGTTACTAAGATTAATCGTTACGATGCTAGCAAAGTTAAAGTTAACTTTAAAACAGGTAAATAGATATCATTATTGGAGATAATAATAATTTAAATTATTATAAAAGTAATTACGTTCATATACTTAAGTCCCCTACCCTTTTTCTTAATTTGGAGGATATAAAAACCCTCGGTATTAACGTCGACGTTAAAGTAGACGAACTAGTTAAAAACGGCTGAAGGTTTCCCTTGACCTTTAAATAGGGTTACCTATGGTTTTACATTTAAGACCTAAAAGTAATAATGTTAAACCTAACAAAGCTTTAAATACGTTAAATATGATAGCGTTTTAACCACCTAGCCGTTAACAGGTTATATAAAGTCTTAAAATCCGTAAGGCATCAAGATGTGAAATCTTCTTTCCTAAGTTCTATAGAATAACTTTATCACCATTGATAAAGAAAAATGACTAAGCCCATCGGAAACTTAAGTTTACATTAAAAACTAATAAGAATTTTAACTGAGATCTCTATTGATATATTTTACTTAGATAAAAAACCGGTTTTTCACGTCGTTAATTCTACAAACTCATTTCACAGGGCTAAGTTTTTAAAGTTCCTCTTAACAAAGGATATGTGGGAAACTTGAAAGATGTTATGGATTAACAAGTTTATGAGCCCATATAACGTCGTCGTTTACGATATCAATACCAACTTTACGGCGGCGGAGTTTCAAAAAGATACTAAGATAATAGGTATTTTATGTAAACAAGTATCTGTAAAAGCACACTAAAGTATTGTAAAGGTTAAAAGGGAATAAATACTACTTCTACAAACGTATAATATCTTTAAGTTATAAATTAAAAGCTTTACGGATCTGGAAGTACGGCTTTAGATCACGATAAGAAGCCTAAACGATACTGTAGACCCTAGTGGCCTAATGTTAACATTACTGTTTTTTAAAGCATACATACGCCTGACGAGTTAATATCCGCCATTAGTAAGCACATAAAATCGTATTACAGCCTACAGCAAAGCCTTAAAGGAACTACAAAGAGAATCGGCACATCGCTAGATTAATAATGCCTTTAATACCAGGAACGGCCTGATAAAAATTGATGTAATTGATTTGCTGTTACAAAGTAAAGTCCTCGTGTAGTGGAAGCTAGGTAAATGGGAGGGCTCGTATGAAATTTTAAATATCGTGAATTCTAAAATAGTTATGAAAACTACTAACGATCACTTATCTTTCCTAAACATTTAGGTTAAGTCGTACATAAAGGCTATTAACAATATAAACCTCAAGTTAAACGAACAAGTGAATACGAGCCTCTTTTATCCGTTATGAACAAATTAATAAAACGTCGTCGACGCGGATAACCCCCGAAGAAGAGAAACATTGAAGAGGAGGAATACACACCAGGTTATATTTATAATACTATTTAAATAAGTAAAACAAAAAGATAAAAAAGAATTAGTGTTAAGGTTTAGATTACAAAGGATTATTAAAACCTTCTGCTAACCTTTTCAAGAAAACAATAAAATCGAAATTAACGGCCTTTTAACTCGAGGGGTTATATAATTCGTACCGAAAACCGATTTTAACATTAAAAATCTAAACGTTACGATTTTAAGTCGAGAATTATTTACGAGGTTAAAGGCAAAATCACAGGGTGGCCGTATAAAAAGTCACGTTTCATCGTTTAAGGATACAGTAATAAAGTTAAATATTAAATCTTTATATAGTTGCCAACGATTAAAAAGATTAGTTAGAGTTTGGTGGTAGCTTGAACAGTAAGTTTGCTGGTTAAGATTAAAGGAAATTTTACGCTTCATGACCATAATATAAAGCAAGCTTATACGCAATTAATAATGGATTTACAATGGATCACATCACTGGAGTAGCTATAGGAACTACGTGTTATTTACCCTTTGAGGTCGGTAATACGATATATCAAGATACTATACGGATTAGCGAAAACAGGCGTCCATTAGTTTCTAACTTACCAATTACACTTCAAATTATGGTTAGCGATAAAGTCTTTGATATACGACCTGTGTTTGCTGGTAACGTAGGAAAAGGACTTTGGCGTGGTAGGCATACAAATCAACGATACCCTTTTCGTTAAAACGGCTGGCTTTATGTCATCAAAACAATAGGCGATGAAGGGCTTTAAGTTTTGAAATTGCAAGTAGGTTACGAAGTTGATAAAAGGCGGCCAATTTAACTTTAATGAATTGTCAATTCGTATGTTTAGTGTTAATGCTATCCTTAGCTTTCGCTAAAAAGGTTAAGGTACTATACTTACTATAATTAATAAGACTGACGTGGCCAAGGCTCAATGGTATTTAGAATATCGTGCCCGCGGCAGCTATATTGCCAACCTATGTTAACCGGAAACCTTTTACGATTTTTCCATCTCGATGCAAATATAGGATTCGGCAGATTAAAACTTTAACCGACTAAATAAGAGGTTCGAGTGGTATATTTGAAACTGGGACCGCGGGAATGATATAGTCCTAATCGACTTATCAAGTGCTAAATTAAGAATTTTGACCAATAGCTCTTTTACACATGATACCGACATGTCTTTACAAATCGTCTTCCTTATAACCCTTGTTAATAAAGATAGACGGGAAAACCAATTTAGTATTATCGGTAGCCTAATCCACTAAACCTCTGTCAAATGCAAAAGGATTACATGAAGCGTACTGGGTTCGGAGGTCTACGGTATAATGGCAGGTTTTAACATAGATATATCATTACAGGAAATCCTTAACCTTATTACCAAGTGGTTAAATATTTCTCCTATCCTGGTAGTAATCTATATCTATTCGAAGAGTTTGTTTAAATTCCTCTTGAAGTTCGTAACTACTAACAAAAAACGCCTAATAATCGACGTAATAGCACTTCGTAAAGCTTATGAAGGGAGTCATATTAGAGAGTTCCGATAGATTAACGGCAAATATAATACTACTAATATTATAACGAAGGTAGTACCAAATAAGGCATTGGAAAGGTTTGTGGATAACAACAAGCTGACTATATATATCGAGGGTTACGTTGATAAGCCGCTTAGTAAACCCAAATTATATGCCGGCGACCAAAGTTGTGCCGGCAGACTGAAAGACTGCTAGGGAAGTAAAGGCTGCGATAGCGATTTGTTCAACTGATACGGTTAAAGTAAAGGTTTACAAAGGCCTGTGGTGGAAGAACTTTTTGTAGAAGTTAATAAACTCGAACTTCGGAGTAACGCAGTAATTAAGGTCAAATAGGGTTAATTTGCATGCAATTAGGCGCAATTTATCATAAAATTCAATTGAAATTAATTGGAGGTTGGCAAGTTGACGAGGTCGCTATTTAACGCTAACTGAAAAAAATTAGTTAACCACACTAGCTTATATACACGAACCAAAAAGCCGCTAGTATTGAAATAATACTACATGTAGTGTAGTAGGTTAACTTTACTTATAGTAAAGTTAACTAAACTATAAGTTAAGTATATTGTTTGTGCAGATTTACCGCATTGAGTGTAAGTCAAGTGTAATACGCTGCACATCACTCTAGAGCACGGGCCAAGCAATTTGCCATACAAAATACAGTTCAGACCGGCTAGCGGTTTACCAAACCTAGAACAATACATCTACCACTTAAATAATACAATACTACTATTACTTCAACCAACCGAATCGACAACGTTGCAACGATCTAAGGCCCTACCAACATTTACTCCATATAATGAGTGATAATAGTTACTATACTAAAAAACGTAATAGAGTTATTATATAATAAATAACTATTGAACGCCTTGTGCTGTTGCGTTTAAGGCCTTATGGCGGGCTCTTAAGTCTTTAATGGGGTGATATACAAACAAACCTCACCCCATTTACTTTTCCTACTCCTTTTTTTTTCCTTTTCCCGCCCTAGTTTATACAGATTTTTAAAATTTTATTTTTCCTCACAGGTTTCAATTTAATATGGGTTATTTACGGTTTTTTTACGCGGCAATGAATAACGAGTGTTATACTAAAGTGGGTAACATTAGCGTAAAATACGTTCATTACATTTAAAAAGGTTTTGTTGATTTCTATTTTTTGTGAAGAAGTTTAGTGTTGATAAATGGTAGTGAAGAATCGTAAGGGCGGGTTTATTCACGTTGTTGTTATTAATTTTGGGCTTTTATAAGTTTACCGTACCGCTGTTGTCGTGTAGGCGATAACTAGGCGTTTGACTGCCGTTCGGCGGCCCCTTCATGCTATTGTCGAAGGGTTGAAGGGTGACGCGATGTAGGTAACGGTCGCGGCGTTTTTGGTGGGCCGTTATGCAGTATGAACGTAATAGGCCCTCTTCCCTGGCGAGGGTGGTGTCCGTGGCAGAGGTGATAGATGTAGTGGTGGCGAGATGGGCTCGATCGAAAATAGGTTTATCTCTGACACCTTTGTCGACGCCCTTACCCTTTTTCTCACTGGGTTTACTACCGCGTGCAGTCTTTTTCTAGGCCACACCCCTCTTCAATAGTAGAGGTAAACGCGGCAGGTAGCGGTTTTAAAGGTTTCGTAACAGTTTTTGTGGTACTATTTAGCGAATAAGATCAATAATTTGTGGTTTATTGTGTGTCGATAGCCTAAAACATAAATATTGCCGGCGGCCGTAAAATCTAGTTATTACCAGCGGGCGATAAACGTAAGATTATTTAGGTTTTAATTCCATTTTTTCCAATTTCAAAATCATAATTCGTAACACAAATAAAGGTTTGGAAATTTTCAACGTTTGAATAACCCCTTTGCATATGGGCTTTACATACCTGTTCATCCGAAAATATTTCAACTGATTAAGTCTAGAGTTTGTAAACTTTGGAAAAAGCCGGATAATAAATAAATTATACGGAGTTTCACTCCATTCCGCATTATATGTAACATTTGTTAGCATGAAAAAGCTTGAAATACTTATGATATAATACAAAATGCCTAAAACTATACCTTATTATTTTAAAACCGACATTGAAAAACCGAAATATGGAAGATAAAAGGCTAGCACAACTTAAACATTATGGTTTTCCAAATTTGGGTTCGGGTTTAGTTAAATACGTAAGTCCCTATCGTTTATACAAAACAAATAACTCAAATTATATTTAGGAATATCATTACTTCTGAATTACTTTTAACCATAATAAAAATACAAAATTAACTCTGAAAAAAACGAATAATCGTTATGGCGGAAAATGGTTGATGTTTCAACATTATTTCTCGTAAATATATCTTAGACTTCGTTTCTATCGGTACTCATATACCTAAGATATTATTTTACTTTGATAAAATCTAAATATATCTTGGCAGCTGCGTAAAATCTGTTAAACACCTATTTGAACAAGGTCATCAAGTTGTTTCAGGCCTTAAATTACAAAGATATTATCGACGTATATCGTAATCATTTTATAATGAAGTATATAACCATTTCTCAGTTTCAAAAAAATTTGATATCCTCTATATCAAAAAAGTATATAGTAAGTTGAAGACCATCAAACCATTTTATAATAATGTTACCCTTACAGAAAACCGCGTATTTATATCTGATATATCGTTTTTCATTAAAAAAATATTTAAACTTCTTGATAAAAACCGTAGTAAAATATGTATTAACGTTCTTGTGTTATTTATTTAAAATGAAATATTTTATTCATTCAGTTCATTTACTTATAAGATTTTAGAAAAACTCGGGTGAAAATCTCAATAATATAGGTAAAGGTTGAACAAAAGTTGGAAATTTCCCGATTATGATTATATGGCGTAATATATAATATATAGTTTTGAGACTTATGCGGATAGGTTTCAATAAGTTATTTCAATTAAAAAAAAAGTTTTACCGAGTCGCCACTGTTTTAAGAAGACGTACGAACTTCATAGGTGTGGGTGCGGATTAATTAGGGTCGGTAGCCTCGTGTTTTAGAGTCGCGGAGTTTTATTATAGAGTTGTAAACGATAAAGTAAATAACGACTTGGTAATACGGAATATAAAGGAATGAATAAAATCGATAATTTTTAGATGAAAGGCGAATCAGAGTCATTATTACTTAAGTACTATTTTGAAAGGGTAATCCTACGTTTTTAAAACTAATAGTATTCGGTGAAGTCTTATAAAACGGAGCGACCGCTTTTGTTAAGATGATCAATAGAACTATAACCTACTTTTGAAAGCCTTCTCACCGCTACTGTTATACTAATTCTCAGAGTAATAGGTAAGTATAGGTACAAAGGTAAGAATGATGGCTGTATGGAAAAGATTTGAAGGGGGCCCATATTTCATACGAAAAAGTCCTTTATAATATGACGTAATCTTTCAAGCTTTCGCTACCAATTTTCTAACGTAAGCTTTCCATAATATAACACAATTAAATCAAAACCTGTTTGAAAAGCAGTCAAATGAAGTATAGTTAAGTCAACTATACTCATAATTAGTTGATTGTACTTACTTCAAATTGACTGTAGTTTGTAAGATTAACTGCAAGTATAATGCACTAGGTGCTTACTTTAAAGTGAGACACAGGCCAAAGCATTTATTCATACAAATTAGCGTGGAGACCAGATAATGGTCTGCCGAACTTAGAACTTAGAACTCATTAACCACAACGAAATTCAATGCATTACCTGTTACTTCGACCACAGTGATTCGAATCGACTATGTTGCAACGATAAATGACTAGCAACAATTATTAGTGCTTGTTAGATTAAGCATAAATAGGCTAAGTAAAAGAAGAAGATGTTTTCCAGTTGTTACACTTTGCCTGGGTAAGGTAAAGTAAAGGTTTTTATAAAGGGTCCTTACATATTGTGCAGTTATTCGCAATAACAAGTAGGGAAGACTTATAGGCTATACAATTGTTCGCGGCAGTCTATAGGTAGCTAAGATTTCGTTATTTAAAATATTAAGAAATTTTTATCAATTCTTTTTGAAGAAAAGTGGTAAGATTAGTCACCTAAAAGTCTCAAAGTCGTTAATTTAGCAAATGACTAAGTTAGTACAATTATGGTTACTAATACTACTAGTATTACTACTGCAAATTTCAAATCGTAAAAACGAATAAGTCCCACGACCTTTAACAAGCATTAACTTTGATGGAAAATCTATAACCTACTACTTCATAGTATTCTTTTTTACCCTACATTTATCTATTACCGTTACGATAGCTTTTAAACATATTGGGATTAATATTATTACTGATCCTGCCAGAATTAAACCAATTAAGGCCCTCGAAGCTATCTTAGAAAAGCATTACAACGAACACCTTTGGTTTACCGATACTACTAAAACCATTACCCCCAAGTACTTAGAAAAATACATCAGCCGCTTTATTCTCAACTGAAACCTTAAAGTATTCGACTAAGAACCTAACGCCTTTAACTATTTTAACGAGTGGTTTAACGAATAAACCCAGCAAATATAGAAAATGAAATATAGGCAAATTAAAACTAAAATCAATATTAAATTAGATGAATGAAGGGTCCATCTACATACGAAAAAAGAGAAAAAAAGGCAATTTAGCGAACTTACTTTAAAAGTACGCTACCAACCAAAACCATTAATAGATATCGAAAGATAAATCCAAATGAAAAGGGATTACTAGCGATAATATCCTGTAACGCCCCAACAAATATTCGCAAAATCCTACACAAACCTAAATAAGTTTATTAAACCATCTTATTTAAAATTGAAGGTGAAGCACCACTAGCTCTAAAACATTAATGAATCTATTCGCCGCAAGCCCTTAAATCCACTAGTTAATTAATGAGGGATCTCGTCGAGCCCCTTAACACCAAGAGGATAATTAACAAGTCCCTTACAAAAACCCCCGAATTCCTTTCCCCTAGGCTCCTTAACAAGTCCAATTTTAGCACTCAAATAAAAATAGGAATGGCTTTACACGCGAGCCTACTGTAAATATAATCACTGGCTTTTCCCCTCCAAACTCGGCTAAAGGTAACTATCCTATCTATTAACACCAACATATTTCTTAACACTAGTCGAGAGACTCGAAAGGTTCCTATAAACAGTATATTACCCTTCTCCCTCGATATATCCCTATAATAAATACGGATTACGCGACAATCACCACATTCGTTAATATTTTGAAAGGAAAGAAAAAGTATAACAGTAAGCCATACAACCTTTCCGACGTTTAGTTACACTCATTTTTTAACATATACCGCCAAATAAGGGTTAAATTGCCAGGTTTTAGCTCGTTATTTTCCAGTATACTTATTGGTTAAGTCAAGGATTACTACCTTGGATACTTAACGAATTATTCTTCTTTTCGAGAAATCTATAATAACCCTAAAGGCCACTTTATATACGATATAAATTTTACCTCATAATATATCAACAGGAATATTATTCAGTGGTTCTACATATTAAATTACGAAAAAGGACGGAAAATATAATAAACATCTTTAATTAGATATTTCATAGGTTAATACTTTACCAACAAATAATAGGGAATGTGGGAATTAGAGAAGGCATATTTTTCCAATAATTTCGTGAAACTATTATGGCATATAAAGAGTTTAAACACGCCTTACAATACTTTAACGCCACCTTTAAAGCGGTTTTTCACTAATTTCATTTATTGTTAACGTACTTAATGACTCGAGTTTTAAGCTTAACTAATATATACCCCTAAGTCTCAAAGTTCAGTAACAACCAAGAAAACCCCTTTAACACGTATTATATTGACCGAAAATATGGAAGTCCCAGCCAATACGGTTAACGAGAAGCCCGGAACTAGGGACGGAACCAAACCACATACAAAAAATGGTATTCCTCTTTTTTAAGGTCGTTAAACCAGATAGGCAAGTTTAATTTAAACTTAAACCTTGGAATTATTGCATTTACGGCAAGTCCGGCTGCTGGTTAATACGTTAATTCGCTGTTAAACAAGAGTTAAAGCAATTAATTCATTATAAATAATTCCATTTCATTTTTAAATGGGATTACGTCGAAGAAATGACAAACTTCAAAGGGAAGAGTGTGAAGAGGATGTAAAATAAACCTAAAACCATTGGCTGGTATAAAAATATAGACAATGGTTTAAAAACAACATAATAATTCGCCAACTACGCCATTCTATACCAATCAATAGATAAAAATCCTTATTTTCAACATAATAATGAAGACTCTAACCCTACGTATATAAAACTAGAAATTAAAACCTTTCCTTTCATTTTATTAATTTTGAACCTGGTACTTGGTTTTGTTGCTATACTTAACCCTTTCTACCTTTTTACACTAAATTACCCCTCTTTACCCAGTTGCTTTAACGCATTCCGCCGGCAAAATAAATGTGAATTTGGTTTCAATTATTGATAAAGCCGTCCGTAATATAAGTTTCTACGTTTACGCGCTGTTTTACCCTTATTAACAAACACATCATAGCCTTATATCAAGTTTATGAAGTCGTAGCTTAAATATACGCGCAATTACACATGTTGTTAATATATTTATCGTATAATTTACGATTTTCGAACACTTTTTGGGAAAATCAGGGTCAGTTGTAAAGTGCATTGAAAAAAATATTTATTTATTGATAAATGATTTAATATTAACGTATCATGTTAGTTTTGTATTGTCTAGGCTACAGGTTAAAATTTGGGTTATATTTATACCCCTTTGGATTTTATTTTATATATAAACGAAGAAATTGATTAATTATTCCAAACTTATCTATTTGATGTTTAAAACTAGAGAAAGCGACCCAATTCCTAAAATGTTCCTTCATTATTAATAAGCGGTAAAATAACGAGTAAGTTGAAGTGGTTGACGTTGAAAAGATCATGAGAGTTTAGCGTGTTACATAGTTTAAAGTTAATATACGTGGCGATGGTTTCGTTCCGTCGACTTCTATTCGCTTGAAAGGTCTTCATATTATCTATTTCTTTAACGAGTAATGCAGGAACTATACAAGTAAGGTATTTTCATTTAAAACGTGAATTAAACGGTTAACAAAATATGAGATAGTTTGATAAGATATGTTTTAATGGTTTGTTGAGATTGTTAAAAGTAATTATGGAAAGTTGAATAAGTTGGTCAATATATGGGAATATATATTAGTTGCGAATAGTTTGGACCTAGATTTGACGATAGTATTAACGAATACGAGGAAATGGTTCAATAGTTTTACGATAGTAATGACCATGAATATAATAGAAGTATATATGTCATATTAAATAGTAGTAAATTAGTCACGCTAAAACGACTTGATAACTGGTGATAAGTAAAATTGAACCTGTTAACGGGACGGGAAATATAATTCATTATTATTTTAGACTGAGCCGTAACGGGATTTGAAAATATAGAAAACCATGGTGCTTAAAAATCGGCAACAGTATCCAAGTTAGGGAAACGTAATCCCTATATTTACTTAACACCTATAGTTTTAGGGAGTTCCTAATTCAAAAGCAATCTACATGAGGTTTAATTCGGTTTAAAAAATATTTTCGATGTAATACTTGATTTTGGCTTTGCTGTGGTCGTTAATAATATAGATGGTAAAAGGCTAATAATCACGAATCCATTAATTTAAAAGAAGGTTGGTAACAGTTCAGATAAATTAATTAACGTAAAAGCTGAGTTATTTTACAACCAAAACGTTAAATTGAATAGTGTAAGAATATATGATATACGTAATACGGTACTTATCGTAAAAATTATTTAAGTTCTCAAAAAAATTGATTCAGTGTGTAGTTTTTATGAAAACTGTTGGTAGGCCTTAAGACGTTGCAACGTTGTCGATTCGGTTGGTTGAAATAACAGTAGTATTACAGTAGTCAGATGGTGGATGTATTGTTCTAGGTTTGGCAGACCGCTAGCTGATCTACACTGTATTTTATATGGACAATTGCTTGGCCCGTGCCCTAAAGTGAAGTATAGCGTACTGCACTCGACTTATACCCAATGCAATAAGTCCGCACAAAGCAATACACTTATAATACAGTCAACTTTACTGTAAGTAAAGTTAACCTACTGTACTGCATGTAATATTATTTTAACACTGGCGGCTTTTTAGTTTATACGCGCTCGCCAGTGAGGCTAACTAATCTTTTCCGGTTACTACTAAATTACCTCTTCATTAACTAGCCAAACCCCTATCAATTCCAGTTGACTCCCATACTACATTGCACCCAATTGCAGGAAAATTAACCTCATTTAACCTCAATTGTTCCGCTGCTCCGAGGTCCGAATTTATCACCTCCCACAAAAAGTTGTTTCGCTCCAGCCCTTCGCAACTTCAACTATGTCACTCAAATAAATCACTATTATTAATATCAATCCCTTGACAATCTTCCAGTCTGTCCACACATTCCTATCCACCGTTACGTAATTTGAGCTTTCCGGGCGGCCTATTTACGTATCTTTTAATACGTATAGTTAGTTTATTGCTGTCTACAAACCTTTCTCGGCTTTGTTTAAAGTAGCCTTTGTTATGGAATTTGCATGATTATCTTTTCCATCGATTTATCGAAACTCCTTAATCTCCCTCCCTTCGTAGGCTTCTTGAAGTGCTATTACGTCGATTATCAAACGTTTTTCACTGGTAGTTCCGAGATTTAACAAGCATTCGAAGAAGCTCCTTAAGTCAGTATAGATTACCACCGGGATAGAAGAAATCTGCAACTGCCTGGTGATATAGTTAAAGGTCTCCTACAGTACCATTACCACGTCAAAACCCGCCATCATGCCGTAAACCTCCAAAACCAATACTCTTCGTATAATCCTTTTACATTTAACGGAAGTTTATTAAGTCAGGTTACCAGTAATACCGAACTAATCTTCCCGACTATTTTCGTTAAAAGTGGTTATTAGGAAGCCGATTTGTAAAGATAAGTTGGTGTTATTTTCAAAGAACCCGTTTGTAAAAATTATTAGCTTATCTTTTAAGAGGTCGATTATTACCATATTAATTCCGCGGTCCAAATTCCGCATTTACCACTCCAGCCTCTTATTTAGTCGATCAAAGTCTTTATCCGTTAGTATTTATACATATGCCGCAATAGATAAATCATATAAGGCTTTCAGTTAACATAGAGTAGTAATATAACTACTACGTACACACTATTCTAAGTACCGTTAAGCCCTAACCTTATTAGTCTTGTCTATTATGGCAAAAATAACGCCCTAACCCTTTTAACGAAAGTTTAGGCCGGTATTAACACCAAGTATACGAATTAATGATTTATTAAAGTTAAGTTGGTTGTTTTCCAATAACGTCGTTACCGGCTTACAATTCTAAAATTTAAAGTCCTCGATCGCTTGGTATTCCTGTACCATAAAGCTAGCCATTCCAAAGAAAAGAATATCGTTAATTTATATACCTACCATGCCGAAGTCCTTCTTTTATGTTACCAACAAATATAAATCGTATATTAAAAACTTTATCGCCAGCCGGGACTTAAAGTACGACTAGTAGGTTAAAAATCAGTAAATTCCTGCCTTAGTCAATCTATATAGTAGTTTAACATACCGTATTACCGTTCCTAATTGGTAAATAACACGAAGTTCCTACAGAAACTTTAACAGTATTATCTGCTGTAAATCCGTTGTTAACTATATATAAGCTTACGTAATATCAAGGTTATTAAGTGTGAACTTACCCTTAATCTTATAGAATCAACTTATTTCTAAGGCAGCCACTAAGCGTTAACCAATATTCTAAATCGTTAGGAACTACATAAGGATCCCGTTTTTACCTTAATTGTCGTATCTTTAAGCAATTAGCCGTTAATTTTTATACAGACGCCCCGTAATCTTACCTCTAATCTCGTGAATAATCCTCAACTTAAAAATCGTTAAATTCGGGTTTTAAAGGTTAAAGTTAACTTTTGGCATAAATTTTACCACACCTCGAGTTAGTAAACCGTTGATTTTGACCCTTTATCTTTCTTTAAAAAGTTTTTCGAAATTTTTAATAATCCCTTATACCCTAAGTTTTACTGCCAAGTTTTCGTTATCATTTTCTTTCCTACTTACCTAAGTAATATTGTAAAAATACGGCTCGATATATATTCTTTTTTTTAATATCCCTTTTCTTTGGGGTTCTTCCGTATCGGCATCGTTTCATCGGCTTATTAACAACCTGTAAAGGAGGGTCGTATTAGCTCGGTCGTTTTACTCATAAGGCTTAAAAGTCTTTATCTTCGGTACCCCTAATATAAGGCTTAACCTGAATAGTTCGAAAGGATACAACAGCTTTAATAATTTTAACAACCACTTTAAAGCTTACAATATTGAATATCTTATACGGCCCCTCCTATTTACTCGACTTCTGCTATATAAAACCTTCACTTTATAATGATAAAATAAGCACGTTGATTATTGTAGGCTCGTTTTTAGTTTTAAGGGAGTCATTGACTTGACGACATACCGATTCCCTTCGCAATTCCCTTAAAGTTTTGTTATAAGCCTCAACACGTTTTTAAGTACTTACCGAGGGTAGGGATTCACTCGTTAGATGTGGATACGCTTTAAAAACCAATAACGTTGATACCAGGCTGTTGAGGCCTACGGTATTATTAAAGCCTTTTACTGTTATCTTTAAACGTGCCTCCGGATCCAGAAAGCTTTTAATTTCTAACATAAAGATATCATATGCTCGTCGAAGTAAAACATATGACTTCTTAACCTTTTCAATACTTTAATAGGCTTCTATAAGTACCTATTTACACTAAATACCTATTATTTTAGCATTTTTTGAAAACTCCGCCGCCGTAAAATTGGTACCGGAGTCGTGAACGACGACGTTAGATAAACCCAGGTACGTGTTAATTTACAAAATCCTTAACTTTTCCTACGTATACTTTACCGAAAGGGACTTTAAAAACTTGGCTTCGTGGAAAGAGATTACAGAGTTAATGACGTGTAAAACAGGTTGATTATCTAAATGAACTACATTAATAAAGATCTTACAGTTAAAGTCATTATTGTCTTTTAATATGAACTTAAATCTCTGGGGGGGTTAAGCATACTTTTAACAGTAGTAATAAAGCCTTTTAATAACCTTTAAGGAAAAGTATTCTACACCGTTATACTCTACAGATTTTAGAACTTTATATAATTAGTCAACATCTAGATGATTAAAACGCTGGTGTAATTAACGTATATCCGGCTTCGTCAAGTTTAATACTACTGCTTTTGGGCCTTAAAGATAAAACCAAAAATACCCCTACTTAAAGGCAGATAAAAACTTTTAGCCGTTTTTAACTAACTCGTCTACGTTAACATCAAGGTTAAAGCCAAAGGTCTTTATATCCTTTAAATAAGATAGGAAAGGGGTAGGGGATTTAAGAATATAAAACGTAATTACTCCCACAAAAATTTAAACTACTGTTATCTCTTGTAATGATAGTTGTTCTTTTGGGTCAAAGCTAATTTTAGCTTTGTTGATATCGTGACGATTAATCTTGATAACTATAGTTTTTTCCCTTTGCAGTGACACGTACTACGAATAGCTTCCTATTGAGTACCTTATTACCTCAATGTTTGGTATAATACCTTGAAACGTATAGTCCGCATAACGATTGCAAAGGTTAAAGGTATATAAATGGTTATGGGTATAATTAGGGAAAAGGTAAGGGTTTTCACCACCTAAACGGTACAGAAAGACATAATCGGCTAATTATTAGGCTACTGTACCGAAAGCAGTATCTTCGTATCACTTAATTTGTTTAGGAGCATTAACGACGTCAATTAGCTTATCGCTTTTAATATCTACAACTTGTTCTAAGTAATCTTATTCCGAAAAAATAGGGTACTAAACGTAATACTCTGTTTTCTTATTATTACATTCGATGGAGGGGTGACAAATTAACTAATAGCCGGCCTTACCACATATTCAACATCTCTTACTTCTATCTCAACGATAATAATTATGGTTAACAGGTCCGCTTAAATCTTAATGGCGTTAGCGTAGGTTCTTTCTCCAGTCTGAAGCCGAGGTTAATAGTCTTAACTTTAGGTGCTATAGGCTTAAATACTTGCGGTTGACGTAGTTAACCACCACAAAGTCTTCCTCATCTACGTTAAGGAAGTTTCCGGCTTAAGAATACATACCGAGCGAATTTAGTATACGTACCATTACAATTACAAGCGAGAAACGTAACTGGCTAAAAAAGCCTTTACAGGTGGCATTTATATATTATAAGGCGTATTCGAACTTACTAACGCCCGTAACAGCTACCCGTACCTACTCGCATAGTGTAGCTTCGCTAGCGTAAGCCTTCCCCATTACTTTCTAACATATTATCAACTTATCAAACATTTAATTAAAAACATTCATTAGTATTTCCTCCTATTTATTCTTTACCATTATTATAATCCACTACGTATTAGTTCAATCTGTATGGTATTATATAAGGTGAACGTCGTATTCGAAGTAGCTTTTCATGCCATCTTAAATCTCGCGAAACGTAATGACATTCGTCAGGAAAGTCAAATAATAATCTTTAACGTAACCTATAAGGATTTCGGGAAATAGTAAAAAAAAACCAGAAGGTAAAACCTCTATCCACTTACAGATATTCAGAAAAGGCATTATCTTAATGTTAAAAAGGTTGTAAAACTTCCAATAATACTTCTTTATATTATCACAGATCTTAACGGAGTCCATCATCAACTTGTAATTAATGTTAACCATCTTGACAAGTCTTAAAGAAAAGTCGCGATATTTATCTCAAGCTTAATTGGTATTTTCTAGCGATTTAAATATTAAAGGTTTCGAGGCCCAGTGTCAAAGGCAATTGCTAGTCGCTTGACCCAAAGAGTAAAGTCCTGTAATAGGGCCTATAGTAGGTTCGCTCACGTAGGTATATCTAAAGAGAGAAGGTTCTTAAGGGTCTTAACGATAAATTTAATAAGGGATGATAAATACTTAAAAGTTCTAAAAGACTAGATGGTTTCATTTAATTAACTGGTGCAAAACGTTAACGTCAATACCTTTAGCCGTGTTAGCAGCCGCTACTTTGCATACCCTGTTACTGCCGAGGGCGTACTCCGCGCTATTACGTAATGATACTAAGCTGCTAAATAGGTTAACAGGTTCCTCATCGCCAACGCGTAAAAAGGTTTAACTTAGTTAAGGGTAAAGGGGAGGTCCTCTCGATCGTGTATAAAGGCGTTGAGGTTCTCTAATAGTTCTACCCTTACCTTAGAGGTCTTATAGTCATTCCTCAAGTTAGACAAACTCAAAAAAGGTTTCTGCTATTCCCTTTAAAGCCCTATCCGGTATGTAAATTCCACACCTTTCAACTTTTGTCCTTAACTTAACCTTAACTTACCGTTAAATCATCTTCTACATATCTGGTATCCAGTGGTTAAAAAACTCGCGAAAGTTTTGAAAAGCATTAGCGCCGCGGCTAAACTCTTCACCGGCGTCAAACTCGAGGATGTACTAGCCAACGTAGTTAGTCAAGTAAGCTTCATCAAAAGTCTCGTTAACATCCTTAATTCAGAGTTAATAGTCGTATTAGTTGACGAAGACTGATCCGAGGTTTCTGATTGCTTCCTTTCAGGTAGGGTCGGTAATAGCCTTAAAGTATGCGCTGGAGGAAAACATCTTAACAAGCGTGTAAGGCGAAAAACTTAGTGATCTTGGGTGTAGGGACTTAGTGTTTTGGCTTAAAGTCGCGTGGGGACTTAGCGATTTGGTAACTTGATGAAAGGTCGCGCAACGTAGATTTCTTAACGCGGCTTGATATTTTCGCTAAAAGCAGCGAACTTGGCGATAGGCGTAGCGTAAGGAGTAAAAAAAGTAAAATAGGGCAAAGATTTGGTGTAAAGAATAAGGTCAAAGGTTGTTATTAGTGTAGGTTAAAGGCGAAGGGTGGTAGTAAAAGGCGAAGAGTGGTAGTAAAGGGCGAAGGTTATTTGTTATAAACCGTGGAACTTAGTCGTTTTTCTTACAGTAGTAACACTTGTAGTAGTACTAACTTAGCCGTTTGCCAACTTACCGTACTTTAAAACTTCTAACAGTCAATCTCAACGTCTTCAAGAAAAATCAATAAAAATTTCTTGGTGTTTTCGAATAGTGATACCGCTGCTAACTTTCAAATTGCCGTTAGAAGACTAACGTAACCCAGAAAGTCTTCTTTGTTTTACTGCCATTGGAAGACTGTCACAGTACTAATAGAGGCCTTTCGCAAGAATCTTTCCTCTATACTAACGATAAACGCAAAACGCAATCAGAAAATAGCTTCTTCTTCTATTTAGCTTATCTATGCTTAACCTAACAGGCAAGCACTGATCAGTATTAGTAGGCCTTAGACGTTGCAACGTTGTCGATTCGATTAGTCGAATTAACAGTATTATTACAATAGTCAGATGGTAGATGTATTATTCTAGGTTTGGCAGACCGCTAGCCAGTCTACACTGTAATTTGTATAGTCAATTGCTTCGCCCATACCCTAAAGTGAAGTGCAGTATACTGCACTCGACTTACACCCAATGCGGGAAGTCCGCACAAAGCAATACACTTTCAGTACAGTCAACTTTTACTGTAATTAAAGTTGATCTACTGTACTGCATGTAATATTATTCCAACAAAAATGCTCAATATCATCCTCGATCGACACTCTTTCGAATCAAAAGCTGTATTTATCAACGTCTGGTTGTATAAGTCAATGAGTAACTGATTTATGACTTATACGATTTTTTTTAATATTGTGAATATATTGGACGAAGGTTTTTACTTGCGCGCGAGGTTTTATAATCAGAATAATTAAACGTTGGATGAATTATATAAAGTATGCGTAATAGTTTTATGTTATAAAACATATTTCAACATTAATGATATGAATGTTTCTATTATTCAACTCCGATCAATTGCTAGGTAATAAACTACTTTGATCGAGTTAAGTTTAAATAATAAAGAAACGTAGGTATGTTGAAACTTTCTAATTAGTATATTTGATAGCACTGTCCGTTTGATAGTGAAATAAAATATTTAGGCGTTACTTCATCCACGTTACATTGTAAAGACTTTTTTTTTTTTAAACAAAACACTTATCCAATTCGAATATTAATCGTTAATGATAACACGAGAAACTTCTTAAAACCGTTGATACAACTTAAAAAACCACACTACGTAAACTTTAACATTTTTCATTTCCATACCTTCTAGGGTAACGGCCTTATTCATAAGATTCTTAATAAATATATGGTAACCCAATTAGCTGAGTTTTGTATAAATACAATTAACTATAAAATCGACAGATAACTCGTTCTAACGTTATTCGGAAACTAGTGAAAATTTGAAAGATACTTTTCGGCGATACTGCTCATACACTATCCGCCTATAAAAATTACAATTACGATGAAAACTTTGAACCGTATGGTATAACTCAAACCAAAAACGCAATCAGGATAATATATTAATAGTAACATCGCGGCCTGATTAGGTGTTAATAAGCGAATTATGCGTAACATAGATGAATATAATAGTAATCAGTTTGTAAGCAGGGTTCCAAATACGGTTACTGAAACTTAAAAAGCTATTATTATTCGCTGTATATTTTGAAATTAAAACCTTAAGTACCTTGTTTTAGTTATAGCGAATTATAATGGGAAACCCGCAATTAAATACACGTATTACATGAATTAGGCGTAGGTAAGTAACGTTTTGGGTGATAAAAACGTCCTAATTGTTTTAGAAGTTGGTTTGAGTTCAAAATTCGTAACCTTTGAGAATAAATTCGCTGGCAATGGTAAATCGGAACATATACCAGTTTTGGAACGGTATAGAAACGACATATTCAAAGCGAAGAAGCCGAAATTTTTCTCACAGAGGACGAAAGTTAAAAAGTACTTGAAGGATATCATGCTTTCATTGTAATGATATATCGGATCGTACATAGTCTACCACTTTATTGTAGTCCAACTTCAAAAAAATAGAAAAATGATTCTCACCAATGAATTTTCCTTTTTAAAAGTCGTCGTACTATCGTAAAGTATCTTGTTTTTTTAATTAGTAAAAATGAAGGATAAATACTATGTACTACCAAGCTTTGTATTATATTCTTTCAAATAGCTTATAATCTCTACAAGTTTTTCATTTCGAATTTCGTATTTGAATTAGGCGGGTAATAAACGACGAAAGTAATACATCATTAGGAGAAACATACATTGGTTTTCTCGTCAAAAGAACTAACTTTTCAAAGACTATCCCAAACAATTGGCTTCTAAAAATATCTTTTGCTCGAGGTTTCACTAAGATAAAACGGGTTTTACGAGAAACAAAAACTTCAGCTATTTAAATGAAACTTCTTTATCGGTTTTCCAATAAAATGTAGTTCCTTTTCAATTAATCCAATGAAAGAGTCGATTATTACGAAATAATTCCAAATAAATAATGTGTGAGCGTTAACGAATTTAAAACACTTTCGTAACCCTAATATAAACGAAAAATTCTCCTGCTCCCAGATAACGCGTATTATCTCCGGATTTACAGGTATTTCAAACCTGGAGTCGATAATGAACCTTAGGTTTTTAGATTTCTAAACATTAAACTTTTATTTCAATATGTCGAAGTTTAGCCCCGTCATATTTAAAACGTTTAGTACTTATTTGAATTCAGAGTTGTACTCCTTGAATATATAATCGGATTATATCCATATATTGTCCACAATTGTGTAGTGGGGAATATAGAAACATCGGCGTAATGAATTAACAATATATTGTTTTAAGGTAGCTGGTATAATGAAATGGTCAAAAAGGGTGATTAATTATTCGAAAACCCCGAAACGAGGTAAAAACGTTGTTTTTGATTCGTTGTCTTTTCAATACGGAATTTGTAAAAAGCAGAGTTGCCGTTAAACTTGATAAATCAATTAATACGTGACACATTGTTAAACGTTTTTATGAGAAAAGGAATGGATCAATAGTCGGTTTTTGTCATATCATCAAGTCCTTGGTAATCCATGTAGAAACGTAATCCCTTTCCGTATTTGTTAAGAAAAAGTTCAGTGATATTCTCTAAGAAACAATTCGTGTAAATATAACTTCAATTTTAGAATTTTATCAATATCTTCCGTAATAACAGCAGTTTTTTCCCGTAACATACCGTATAACTAGCCCTAGAAAACTTTAAAAGGTTAGAATCAATTATTTCTTTAAAGAAAAATTTAATAATCGGCTTTTGAACGGTGGTAAAAAATAATTCCTAGGATTTCATTGAATATTAGTGTAAATGTTGGAATAGTAGTAATTGAAGTATAGTAGGTCAACTTTACTTACATCAAAGTTGACTATACAGACTGCAAGTTGAGTATATTTTTTTGTGTGGGCCTACTGTATTGGCTGAAAATCAAGTACAGTGTGCACCTACTTTGGACCAGGGAACGGGCTAAGTAATTGGCCAAAAAAATACTATGCAGACCAGCTAGTGATCTACCAAACCTAAAACAATACAATCAACACTTGACCAGGCAATATTACTGTTACTTCGACCAATCTAATCGACAACGTTGTAACATCCAAAACACTAATAATAACTACTAATATGGATCAGTGTTTGTTAGATTAATTGCAAATAATTAAAGTAGAAGAAGAAGATACTTTCCTATTACACTCTACATTAATGATGCCGGTTAGTTTAAATTAAAATTTTTTGCGAAAGACTCCTACGAATAACTTCGGTTTGTATGGAAGTAATTAGAGATAACTTTTAGCTTTCGTCGGTTTCTACGGCAGCGTAAAGGTAGCGACGGTATCGCTATTTAAAACACTAAGAAATATTTACGGATTTTTTAAGAGTATTGAGATTGACTGCTAAATGTCTCAAATAACAGGTTAGCAAACAGCTAAGTTGGTACTACTTTGGGTGTTGTTATTGTAAAAACGCTTAAGTCACACAGAGTACAACTTTCAAACTTCAACCTTTACCAACAAATAACCTCCGACTTTACCCTTTACACCCAACCTTTGCTTCTAATTCACTATTTTTTTCTTCTTCCCCTATGCTAATCCAATAATTCAGATCGCTGCTTTGAGCGAAAAATACCGAATCGCGCCAAGAAATCCATTCTGCGTAACTTTACGTTTAATTACTAAGCCCCTATGCTACAAATAGTCAAGTTCCTCGCTCGCTAAGTCTTACACCAGCTCGAACACTAGGATGGTGCCTTTCTGGGAACTACTGAAGGAAATCGAATCCCTATGAACCGTTTTCCCCAAATACTACGATAAAGACCTCTGGAGACAAGATATTAACAAATGATTAACCGAGAAATACCTGTTCAACTTCATTAGCTATTATATCCTCAAGAAAAACGGCGGCGAAGAACTTGACCGAAGCGACCGCACCTTTCGTAAGTATTAGAAGTTCTTAAACAAATGGACTATTAATATATGGAAGACAATTAAAAATACCGTTAAGTTTAATTTAAAGTTAGAACTTAAATGACGAAGGATATATATACTATAGAAAAGCTTCACCAAGCTGACAGAGATCTTTTTCGATTATCCTTAACTTAAGTAATATCTTGAAGACTCACAACTTGAAGGAAAGGGTGTTAAAAACTATGAACTCCTCCACACGTATTTCTGGGGACCTTTCCTCTATCCCTAGTTAAGTTAAGCCTTTTTACGCCCCGAAGATAAAAACCCAGTTAATTTATTTGGCAGCCTAGCACCTTCATGTAACAGCGCAAAGTACGCCCTTAGCAGTGGTAGAGCACGTAAAGTAGCAGCCATAAACGTGGAAAGAGGTATTAACGTCAGTGCTATACGGTTAATTGAATAGGATCATCAAACTCTTCAAAACCCTTTCTATAGATAGGTTCCTATTGTTCCTTAACCTTTTACTTAGAACCGCTTAGTTTCTCAAAACCCTTTCCATAGCAGACACACCTATACTCGCTAGCCTACCATATATCCTACCACAGCAATTTATCCCTTAGGTTATATGAATGGCAATTACCTTTAATACCGCAACTCGGAGGGTCTAAGGCTCAAATTATCAGGAAATACTAACGAAGACTAGAACGATTATTGCGACCTTTTTCCAAAACCTAAAAAAATGGTTAACATTAACTATAAGATTTTCACTGACTTCATTGAGATTTGAAATAATGTTTATAAGTATAACGGAAAGCCTTATAACCTTTTCAATATGAAAATAATACTCTTTTGAGACATTTTTAAATATATTGAGATTGGTTTTTTTTGTTTTTTATTATTATTTTGTAAAATCTTGACAATATATATCTGGGACTATTACTTAACCTTTCTGACACAAGTAATAACTTTCCGCGAGATTTAAGTTGTTATAGAGACTTATTTAGAGTATGATATCCACCTTGCGTAATATTATACGAATTGGGTCACTATGAGATAAACCACGAAAATGGCGGGAAAAAATAGGAGGAAATACCGATAGATATGTTAAATTAGATGTTCAATAAGATTACATTGTACTAGTATTCGATAGAAAAGGCTTCCCCTGGCGAAGTCACACTCTATGAGCAGGTAAGAAGAGCTATTACAAGCGTTAACGAGTTTAACTACGCCTTATAACGTTTAAATGCTACTTATAAAGGCTTTTTTAACCAGTTTAGTTTCTCGTTTGCAATTGTGATGACGCGAATACCAAATTCGTTTGGTATATGCCCCTAAGCTAATTAATAACTTCTGAGATAGGATAAAAAAGACTGCACTATGATATATTACGTCGATTGTAAGTATAGGTGGCCCTAAAGCTTAACATTTGGTTCAATACCTTCGGATTGGAATTTATAAGCGTATTGGCTTTAATAAAGTAGGTAAGGCTCGAGTGCATCTGTTAATCATAAAAACTATTGTTGTAATAGTAGCAAAGAGTATTGGATTTGTGACAAGTTCGATGATTAGTTTATACGCTACCCACTGGCTAAGCGTTATAAATAACAGGCGATATATTACTAATAGTAATCTATTGCTTTTAAATCAGATTACTTTAACTGTATTATATATTTTAAGCTTAAAAAGAAATTTAACGATAACGATACGCATAAACGGGTTACGTATCATAACTATATTGTTTTTAATACGGCCTAATAATTAGCCGACCACGCCTTTTTATATCGCTTAGGTGGCAAAGACTCTTACCTTTTTCTTGAATAATTTCTTGACCCTTTATATTACTTTAAACCTTGCGATCGTTACGCCGACTATACGTTTTAATGTATCATGCTAAATATATGAGCAGCAAGTTATTTAATAGGAGGTTATTCTTATGTAATGATCACACTAAGTACCCGCGAGTATATAAAAGGTGTCAGAGGATTTATGTTATCAAGAAGGTAGCAGAGGTGCTGAGTGAACAATATCGCAACCGTGCAAATAATGATCAAAAGCTGTAAGGCTATTCAGAATACACTGAGACTGAATACTTAGATTGATAACTGAAGAGCTATGAAGGAAATACTACCTATGTGGTGATGGCCGTGTCCTTATATCCTATGGCCTTTATACCATCTTCAGTACTGAGGCTCACCGGTGCTTACTGAGGCTCACCGGTACTCACTGAGGCTCAGCGGTACTCACTGAGGCTCACCGGTGCTCACTGAGGCTCGCCGGTACTCACTGAGGCTCACCGGTACTCGCTGAGGCTCACCGGTGCTCACTGAAGCTCACCGGTGCTCACTGAGGCTCACCGAAAGATGTTCCCCGCCTAATTTGTTGGACTTCAGACTCTAGGTAGCTCAGCTGCATGCTGGCCTGTTTCCTGACCCGCTAACGTGCGTGGGTGATAACATCTTAATACGTAACATTTCAAAGAGAAACTATTACTGCTATGTAAATTAATCGTTAAAATATTGATGAAGCTGAAGTTAACTTCGACTTAAGTGAATAATTATTATTACTAGAGATACCGGTAATTTAAGTTGTTAACAGTTCAATTATGTTTTCTATTCTTAAGTCTTTTAACTTTTTTCTTTTTTACTTGGAGGATATAACGACCCTTGGCATTAACTTTAACGTTAACGAAAATAAGTTTATTAAAAATAGCTGGAGGTTTCACTTTGCCTTTAAGTGAGGTAATTTGTGATTTTATTTTCAAGGCTTATAAATAATGATGTCAAGCTAGAAGAAGTTGGAGATTCGTTGATTATACCAACGCTTTAATTACTCTATTGTTAATAGGATATAAAAAGTCCTGAAGTTTGCAGGTCATAAATATATAGAATACATTGTTTTAAAGGCTGTTAAAAAGCTTTCATATTACTGTGTAACGTATGAATCAACCCCTCAGAACTTTCAAGTTACACTAAAATAAGATATGAACTTTAATTGAAAGGTTTTTATTAACCTATATTATTTAAATAATAAGCCGGATTTTTACGTTATTGATTTCGCTACCATGTTTCAAGGAGTTAAGTTTTTAAAGTTCCTGTTAATAAAAGATACATAGGAATTGTTAAGAATGTTATGGATTAATACGTATTTGATCCCACCTAATGCCCTCGTTTATGATATTGGTACCAACTTTGTAACCGCAAAATTTCATGTAAATACTAAGATAATAGAGATTGAGTATGAATAGCTACCTGTAAAGGCCCACTAAAGCATTATTGGGAAGGTCGAAAATATATACACGTTATTTCGCCGAATGTATAATATTCTTACGTTAGAGATTAGAAGCTTTAAGGATTAAGAGACATGTTTTCAAATAGCGCTAGAGGGCCTGAAAGACATTATCAGCCTTGACGGCTTGATGTTGACGTTGTTAGTTTTTGAAATGTAACCACGCCTGAAGAGTAAATCTCCCTTATTAGTAAGTACCTAGAAAATGGTTGTAGCCTATGGTAAAGTACTAAAGAAACTACAGAAGGAATCGATATAGCGTCAAGTTAACAACGTTTTCAACACTAGAAACTGCCCCACAATAATCGAAATACTAGTTTTTCCATTGTAAAGTAAAGTCCTCGTATGGCGGGATTTAGGTTAATGAGATATATTATAAAAAACTTTAAGTAATACGTATTTTAAAATAGTTATTAAAACTATTAACGGCTTCGCGAAGTTTAGAATTACGTAAGTTAAACCTTAAGTTAAGACTATTTACGATAAAGACCCACAAGTTAAACGACCAAATTAATACAATTTATCTTTACATATTATTGATAAAATAATAAAACGATGCTGGCATGGAAGACTACCAAAGAGAAAGAACTTTAAAGAGGAGGAATATACACTAAGAGGTATCTACAATACTATTTGGATAAATAGGGGGAAAAAGGACGACGAGAACTTGGTATTGAAGCTCCAGGTATAAAGTATTATTAAAACCTTTAGCAAACCCTTAATTAAAGTAATAAGGTCGAAATTAACGGCCTTCTAATTTGAAAAGTTGCATAATTCGTATTTAAAACCAACTTTAACTTTTAAGATCTGAATATCACGACTTGTAGGTCGAGGATTATATACGAAATTAAAAGTAAAACTACGTAACGGTTATACTAAAGGTTACGTTTGATTTCTTAATGATACGGTGATGAAGGCAAATATTAAATCCTTACGTAGTCATTAACGACTTAAAAGATTAATTGATGTTTAAAAGTCTTTTTATTATTAAGTTTACTAATTAGTATTAAAGGTAAGTTTATATTCAATCGCCGGGATATAACATAAGTATATACATAGTTAGTGACTAATATATAATAGATTATCTTATTAGAATTACAATACAAATTACGTGTCACCTATCTTTTGGTGTCGGTAATACGATATATTAAGTTACTATACAAACTAATTCAAGTAAACGTCCAGTCGTTTTAACTTATTAATGGTATTTTAGGTTACAGTTAGGCATAAAGTATTTAATATATCACCCCTATTTACTAGTGAAGTAAAAGAGAAACTTCGGCATAATAAGTATGTAAACTAACGATACCCTTTTCGTCGGAACTATTAACTTTGTAGCATAGAAATAGTGAGCGATCGAAGACTTTCAATTTTAAAATTATAAGCGGGTTACAAATTGAATAAAAGGTAATCAACTTGACTTTAGCGGATTGTTAATCGGTATAATTGATATTAATATCACTTTCAATTTTCACTAAAAGTTTTAGGGCGCTAATTTGGCTATAATTGGTAAGATTGACGTAGCTAAGGCTTAATAGTACCTAAAATAATGCTTTCGTAACAACTATATCGTTATCTTATATTGTCTGAAAGCATTCTACAACCCATCGATTACGATATAAATATAAAACCTCACAAATAAAGACTTTAAGCTGATAAATTAAAGGCTTCAATAACACATCAAAATCTTTGACATGAAGATTAATATAATTTATATTAACTTGTCAAAATTCAAGTTGATGGTTTTTATAGAAAGTTCCTTTATAAACGATACCCACTAATCTCTATGAATCGGCTTTTCATAACCCTTTTTAACGAATACAGGTGGGAAGACCAGTTCAGAATCATTAGTAACCCAATTTACTAGACTTTATTTAAATGTAGGAGGATTATATAAAACTTACTAAATTTACAGATTTGCGGTATAATATCTGGCTTTAATATAGGTATGATATTGTAGGAAACCCTTAACGTTATTATTGGGCAGTTAAGAATTTTCTTTATCCCGGTGGCAATTTGTACCGACTCGAAGATTTTGTTTAAATGCCTTTTAAAGTTCGGAATTACCAGTGAAAAACGCCATATAATCGATGTAATGGAACCTTGTAAAGCCTTAGAGGAGGGATATAGAAAGGTTCTGATAAATCGATAGAAAAGATAATTCCGCTAACTTCATAATGAAGTATCGTTAAACAGGACCTTAAAGAGGTTTATAGACGGTAATGGACTGACTATACGTATCGAGGGTAACGTAAACAGCCTACCTGGTAAGGTCAAGTTACGTACCATTGGATAAAGATATGTTGAAAAATTAGAAGATTATTAGGGTAATAACGATAACAAATCTTTTAATTAATACGATTAAGTTAAAGATTTATACAAGTTTGTGGTTGAAGATTTATTTGTAGGAATAGTTAAAGTTGGAATTTTGGGCCATAGGATAATTAAAGGTAATTATAGTTAATTTATGTATAAAAGTTAAGTGGAATTAATAGAGGTCTAGCTCGTTCGCAAGGGCTTAATTTAGTGGTAACTCGAAACGTTTGGTCGACTATACTGGTGTAAGCGTACAAAATATAAAGCCGCTAGTATAACAATGGTAGTAATTACAATACAATAGGTTAAATTTAATTTTAGTAAAGTTAACTATAGATAATATTATATATTTCTATAGTTTATAAGCGGCCACTCTGCATGTTGCACCTTTACAGAGTACACGGTAACGTGTCACTTTGCAAGGTGCATTCCTGTAGAGTGCATGATAGCGTGGCACTGCCTGGAAGAAGTATTAACGAAGTGTACGGTAGAGTGTCACTGCTTAGAAAATAGATTAGCAGAGTGTATATGACAGTGTTACTGCTTGAGTAAAAGTATATAAGCTTCCACCTAACGCGTACACTTTCTGTATGCCTTTTTTTTCGCTTTAATGAATATATTTTTAATATATTCTAACAATTTTTACGATTAATATTTTCATTTTTATCTTCATGACAATACGTAAAGTCCTTATTAATATTAATTGATGGCCGACTCGATCGATTACAAACAGTTAGAGAAAAAAAATATAAACTTAAGTTAATTACTACTAGCAGAATATTATAGTGGTTTCAACGGTTATTATTTTAATATTACAATCTATAAAAACCATACAGGCATGTAAAAATACGTAAGAGAGCCTTTAAATCTCGTAGAGTAAAGAGATTGCAATACCTGAAATAACTTTCAAAAAAATAGATTTAATATAATATTATTAATTCGATTAATGCCTTGTTTATTAAAGGCCCTGTTACGCTATTCATTAACTCGTTTTAAAGCTTTAGATGTATCCGATCACTTCTCAAAAATCGTTCCATTACAGGCTTAGTAAGCCAAAATTAATAAGTTTCGAAACCCTTCGTTAAAACCTATCTGATCTAAACATTATATTTGAGCCTCTTCCAACTTTGGAAAGCAGTCGAAACATAATATTCAACCCGTTAACAAATTATAAAACCTGTTAATATATAATATTTAAAGTAAACATTACGTTACCATATTTTATTCAAACCCTATATATATACTTTTGAATATATTTCCCCCCATTTTCAACACATAGTTCGCTTTTATCCCGTTATATTTCCCTTATCCACTCTCAATTATACCGTTTATTTGAATTTATCACTTACAAAGTTTTAATTTACTAACTATTTGGCTAATGAAATCGTTATAAAGTGCTTGAATATTAATTTAAACCGCCTTATTAATCTCATTAATGCTCTTGAAAGTTAAATGTATTATTTTAAACCTTTTGTTATACTTCTTCAATTATTTATATATTATACATCATTATTTACACCACTTAATTTGGTATCTTTTTATATCATATTTCATTTTAAGATTTCTTGAAATACTATATTCTAAATGTATCTAAGTTTTCAGCATTCCATTTAACTAGTTTCTATATCGTTTCGGTAATTTAAGTATACGTCGAAAATATCATTGAAATTTCCATTTATACTTCACACTTCTAATACTATAGCTTTACCAATAATGAATCTGGAAAATAATAGAGAATATATGGATTATTTATCTCAAAACATATCGTTTCGTAAAAACAACTTAAAGCATTTAGACCTCAACTTATAAAATAGTAAGATCTAAGCTTTAGTTGAAAATTTAGCCCGTTTAGGATGAGTACGTATGTTACAAATATGATTTTCACCTATTACAACGGAAATATTTATATACGCGACTTGTTGAATGATTTTATTTAAGATTTTACAGATGAGACGCCAGAAATATAACGTATAGTAAACGTTATAAACTTTAAAATACTACGAAAATAATCATAAAGTAAAGGTATTAATATAACTAGTGATAATGATAGCTGTATAGTTAAATCCTTATCAGTAATAACCCGACTTATTTGAATGTTAAAATAGTCCGATGATGAAGTAATGAACGTGAAATTCGTAAAGAGATACTGGTTAAAGAAGCGTTGAGACCGGTTTTTTAAAATAGCGGATAAGAAACGAGAAAAAATCCCGTACATATAGGGATTAAGACACTTGGGAAGACTAAAATTACTCCGTAAAAATCAGATGGAACTTGAGGAATCGATAAAAGAGAAGGAAGGGTCACAAAGATTATTTACTACTCGTGTTGAATACGGACCCTTTTTCAAAACGCATTTTTAAAGAAAGATAAAGATAGGAATACTCCCTGTATATAGTTAATAACCCCTTTGTCCATGATAAACGCGTACCTTATAAGGAAAATAACCCGCCTGAAGATAGAATAAGCGGCTAAAAATAATAATACGAGCTTTACAAATTAATATCTAACAACTATAATTTATACCAAAACCTCATATTATTCCGTTTTTCTATTGATAAAATTAACACAATGAAACTTACTAACTTTGTTATATTATTGAATAAGGAAGACAATTATAGTAACGAACTATATGACTTTCTCGATGATAAAATCTGAATAATTTGAAACACTGGTAAAAGGTTAGATATAAAACTATTACAGTGTTATGTAATTTTACTCGGAATATTGATTAGGTAAGCCCAAAATGGTATATATATCATTCTACGTAAGTGAATATACGAAGTGTTATAATCGTTTGAAAATGTATTTTAATATGGAAATAAACTCCGAATTTTACGATAGAGATTGAACGGGCATTATTTAGGAGTCTATAATAAACCAGCATAAAACGATAAAAAGACCCAGTAAGAAATATTTACCGCCTTATAAGAGAAGTTCCAGAAATGTTAAGCGGCCTTATAATTAAAATAGAAAGGAGATAAATTGTTTATCTAAATTATGATGAAAGTATATTACGGAAATGAAAACTTTGAAGTTGCGTCATTCAAACCAGACAAAAACTGAAAAGCCTTTCATACAAGCCTTGAAACATTGTTTACAACCTTAATATGCTGATGAATAAGCTTTGGATGAGCGTTTGTAATGGAAAGCATCAAAGTTTAAATCTATATTACAAAATAATACCACGTTAAACCAATTTACCACGTTCTTAACCAACTTTTCAAAATGTACCTGGGGTAAAATAAAATACTTAAATATATCTATAAAAACGAAAGAAATTGAAAAAAGCCCCCAAAACCGAAGACGAAGGGATTACAAATGAAAACAACCCTATAATTAAACACAAAACTTACTATGTGTTTTATAATACTCGCAGAAAAGCATAAGAAACTTCAAAGATTTGTAAACCAATGTATTATATATAATAAGGTTGGTTATTAGTCGACTAATTTTTTGATATACAAGTAAACTCGGATTAAATAGTAAATTTAAGCTGTTTACCAATTCGAAAACCAGATAGAAACCAATTCTCTAATATACGTAGCTGATCACAAAGGTGTAAATGAGAAATCTAATAGATATATCTAAAAATACACCTCGAACAATAAAAAAAAAAGATAATGAAACTTGTTTAATAACCTAGAATAAGGAAATCGATAAGATAGTTTTTACAGGCTTATATAATACCTAGCTTTTACATATCATAGGCTTAGATTAAGAAAACGCAGTATGAAACGCTTACATAACATTGTAGTTTATACTTTTCAATAGGTACGGTAACTGCTTTTAGGGAATTATGCTAAATAACGAAACAACCAAAGTTTCGATCGCCGAAAAGCGATAATTCAACGCTTTCGCGCCGAGATTTCCCGAATTTTATTCTACTTATAAGGGTAAATGCCGAAAGGTTTCATTCGGAAAAAGTAAGGCGTTATTACTTGGCATTGTCGTTATAAATATACGATTCGAACCGGTTAAAAGTTACTTAATGATCTTTAAAATTAGATTTTTATTGTTAATAGTTGATATAAATAGACTTGGAATTAAGGTTTAAAATACAACTAATTAACTTATCTACACTTCAGATGATGTATTCGTACAGTTCCATTTTAAATTTAGCTACTAATAGTTATTTCCTAAACTACGTATAATTCAAGTAGTTTACCGAACGTAATTAGAATTAAGGATGTTATACTGTCTATTTGAATACCCGGTTATAAAACGCCTTTTACGGTTACTTCATGTAATAGGTTGAGGACCTTTAACATACTTGTAAACCTAACAAATGGCACTAGTTTATCTTGTTAGACGATAATACGCAAATACAAATGGAAAGTAGAAAACGATAACGGTCCGGAAACTTAATTTAAGGAATAATATCAATAAACCTGCCTTTATAACGACGAATTTAAACTATTATAAAATCTTATACATCCTCTAAACACCCTTTTCATAATATTTACTATTTAATCATAATGGCCTACCTATATGAAAAGAAATAATACCACGTTTCCGGAGGCGTTTTTCAACTAGAAAAACAAAAGAAGCATCAAATCCTTTATTATGGGCTCCTTCATTACTTATAAAAAAACGGCGGACTGAGATTTAATTATAAAGCTTAATCGAAAAGATATTATTACCTTCTTATATACTACTTTGAAATAATTAATATGAAAGAAAATTACAGCTTGAATCCAATAAAGCGTTTTTCGCTTTGAGAGGTTTAATTTCACGGTTTACGGTACCTATGAAATATTTCCGACACGCTTAGTCTACGAGGTAAAAGGTAAGGTCGACAAGCTCGATAAAAAGAGCCGCTTTATAACTAAAGAGTACGATAACACTGGTAAAAAAAATATTATAACCTAATCACCCACTTTAAAAAAAGCAAACTATCGCTTAATTTTGTTGCTTACCGCCTCCCTACGTATACTTTATGACTTTTATATCGAGTTTCGTAATATTACATAAGGTTACATACAGTTCAAAAAACAATTCAAACGTCATATCTATATCTATATGCCTATAAAGCTCCGAAAGCATTACCCACCCGGAATTATTTTACGTATCTTAAAACCGTTTTATAAGCTTGCTAAAGTTAGGGTGTATTATTATAATACCTATTAAAGGTATTATAATGCGTGGTTCTAAATAGCTAGTTCTATCTTCTACCTATGCCTTTTAGTTTCAATATTACGTATTAAAGGGTTTACACCTACTTGTTTGTAAACAGACGACATATTAATGTTATATAATATGTTGTTTTCCCTTGCGGAGGAAAGATAACTTTTCAAAGCCGGCCTAAAAGCTAAAACTAAAGTGTGCCTGACGAAGGATCGCATGATCAACTTTAACAGCGTAATAATTACGCTTTAAAATAATATTATAAACCTTGTTTAAAAATGTAAATTACATGAAGTTACCTTGATTTACCTAACAAATACTAAACTAGTTAATAAATATAAAATTTAATGTATATGTGACGTTTAAATCGTATTAGTAAGTTAGCAGAAAGCGACATTTAACTTTGCGGTCACCGTATAACATTAAACTAAGCCGTCAAATAACTTACAAAAAGAATTTAACAAGCGTCTTACGTGGTAAATAAATAATCTAAAACGTGACTTACGATTTATACCGTTGGATATACGTATAGCAAAACTTTTTGTTTTTATTTATAGTTACCTGGCGAATAATACAAACTATAACTCGAAAATAAGATTTATTTTAATATTTAATAACGAAACCCCTATTCCAAACGGATTTATCTTTTATAAAAACATTATTTATAAAAGCCTAAAAAAGTGTAAGCAGGTTACTGAAAACGTTTTAGCCTCGGAAATTTATGATATCATTGGCGTATTCAACTTCGGAATTATTATAGTAATTATAGTCTAGATAATTATTTTAAACTCTAATTCATAACCTTCTCTTTTAGTAGTTTATCATAATTTCTTTCTCTTTATAAATGCTTTATCAGACCTGGTACCACAATTGAAAAGCGTCCTATAATCGATATTATAGTCTTACGTGAATCGTACGAACGTCGCGATATTGAAAACCAAAGATAAATTAACGAAAAATCAAACCTAGTAGATATTATAATTACAGGCGCCCCAAAAAGAGTATCAAAAGCACTTGTACCAACAAACATTCACTTTTTAACGTTACCAAAAAAGATTCGCAAACTTAACCTAGTTAAGTAATTTATATCGTGTTTGGCATTTTATCGCTATTTGAATTTACCATTTATTTAGTTTTTTGAGATTTTGTCGCTATTTGTATTCATCATTTGTATAGTTTTCAAGATTTTATCGCTGTTTATATTTACCTTTTGCATCGCTTTTCATATTTTCTCGCTACTAGAATCTATTATTCATATCTCTTTAATATATTATCATATCTGTTTTTAATGTTTAGAACTCTATTAATTATATTTTCACTCCTTACCTTTAAAATCTATCACTTATATTACTATTTTTGAAAGTAATTTTATTACTGTATAGCGAATTACATTATAGTCGGATAAACAGGCGCAATAAAAATAAATAGCTAATCGCTGCAAAAAGTGGAGGGAGAGGGTGGTTCCGCGTTGTCGTCATCGTCCTTATTATTCTTCTTCTAGTTGCCCTCGCCGCCGCCGTTGCTATTAGCGCTACCGCTATTACCGTTATCGATGCCGTTACCGACGCGGCCGGAAAAGGAGCCTCGCGCTTGAGACAACATACCCTTTGTCAGTAAGTTCTCTTATTCACGTGAATATGAATGAAGAGTAATCAGAATGATTGGTATTATAGTAAAAGATAGATAGATCCGGAAAGAGAATTCCAGAGAGTGCATGCCACGGATGGGAGATTATAAACCTCTCATCCAGGCAGTAGCCCTTTTGCCGTGCGCTCTTGAATACCCATTCCAGACCGCTCCACACATGATGCACTTTGTGCCTTGCAAGAGTTCAGCCTGCAGCGTGACACATTATCATGTACTCTGCAGGAATGCACCTTGCAATATAGTGCACTTCAACTTGCCCTATGTATACTAGCTATAGGGGTATATAGTAATATCTATACCCTTAGATAAGCGTGCGAAGGGGTTTTTACCCTCTTTATGACGACGTGCCATAATTTCATGGAACTCACCCACGTAATATATATGTTAGCCCGCCTTTTAAACAGTGATAATAATTGTTGTTTCTTTTAGCTACCGGTTAACGTTTATTACTAATTAGTATCGGTTTATTTGAGTCATTACAAAGGTAGTTTTTTTAAAGAACGCTCCAAATAGTATGTTAAAATAATAGATAATTGTTATTCGTGGTTAGAATTACGAGTTTAGAGTAAACTTACCGTGGAGAAGGCGGAGGCGTAATAGAACCTCAGCTTATAACCTTAAGATTACCGGAACAGCAGCGTATCCGTTACCAATCTATTCATACCGGTGGTAACGGACTGATTGACCCCCGTTTTAACAATAATCGTTAATAAACTTACCATCGATCGCGGATTCAATATACTGTACATAAAGTGTATTCATTAATAGCCCAGGAACGTAAACTCGGATACTCTATATTAACGCTTTAAACGCCAAAAAGGCTTCGCGATATACTCTCACGAGCCGTGACTAGAGGCGGCGGATTAGGTTAGTCGTTTCGACTTCGTTTACATAAATATTAAAATGGAATAAATTAATAGAGAAACTATTAATAAAAACCGCGTTACAACTTCACTGGGTTACGTTTTAAACAGTGGAGGGAGGTAACCGTTACGGGTAAGGGAGCTTTTACTAATAGCGAAAATGTAAGGCTAATAACCTTAAAAAACCATTTTCTCTTTTATAGAGTGGGGGAAAAAAGGAAGAGTGAAAAAAGAAGAAAGGTGTAGGAGCCTTATAGAGGGTGGCGGTGGCAAAAAAGTAAAATATAAAAGTAATGATAAAGGATATACTGACGGAGGAGTCGGTTCTGGTAATAGCGTTAACGGCAGCATAGCAGGAAGCAGCAGCAGCGAAAATAAAAAATATGAAAATAAGGATAAAGAATATACTGCCGGAGGAGGCGGTGCTAGTAATAGTGTTAACGGCGGCGTGGCGGGCGGCGGCAGTAGCGGCTATTTTTTTTTTTATGTTACCGTATCAAACGGCGCCTAAAAACGGTTTTTACGTGTTATTTATTTTCGGGAGCGGTAAAAACATAACGTTCGTTGAGTAACATGCCTATAAGACTAATGCTAATAATTAATACAAATAGTAGTTTAAGTATACATATATTAATTAACTAATTAGGGACTTATGATATAAAAAACGATACGTTATTAAGGGGGGAAAAGTGGGTTTATTTAAATCCATAACGATATTATTTTTATACTAACCCTAAAATACATAATTCCGATAATTATCTTATATCTTTATAATTACACCTCTACAAAGATTGATAATTATACTGTTATCGACAATTATACCGTTACCAATTACCTAAACCAATTAAGGTTTCGTTATAATCATCATCGCGGCAAAAACTGTTAATTTAAACCTTTATACTTTTGTATAGTAACTATTATCGCGGCCAAAATTGCTAATCGGAACCTGCACAAGTTTATGCCATAACTACTTAATGAAAACTTTATCCAAACTACATTATAAGCCAAACTATTTTTACTTAATTACAGATATAGACTATGATTAATAAATTACACATACAAATTATTAACATTTAATTATAGATATAGGCTGCATTAAAAAAAATTCTTATGTAAATATTATTATATATATTTTTATAATTAATAAGCGGCTATGTTGCAAGTTATACCTTTACATAGTATATGGTAATGTGTCATTTTATAAGGTTTGTTCCTGCAAAGTGAATAATAACGTGCTACTACTTGAAAAAGATATTAGCAAAGTATAAGGTAAAGTACCACTGCCTACAAGGGAGATTAGCAGAGTGTATGGGATAGTGCCACTACCTCGGTGAAAGCTTATGAGCTCCTACCCGAGGCGTGAACTCTCCAGATGCCTCTTCTCCCTTTAATAAATCTATCTTTAATATACACTACCAATCTTTACAATCGCTTTTCTACTCTTGATATTTATGTGAATAGGTAGAAACCTTACCAAAATTGACTATATTGACTGCAAGTTAAATGTATTATTTTATATGGGTCTAATATATTGGCTCCAATTGAAGTACAATATACGTCCACTTGATACTATAACACTGTCCAAGCAATTAACTATACAAATTACTGTGAATACCGGCTAGCAGTCTATCAAACCTAAAACAATACATTAATTATTTGACTATATAATACTATTGTTACTTCGATCAATCAAATCGACAACATTGTAATATCCAAAGCTCCACCAACACTTACCAACAATAAACTCTTTAAAGATTTCCGGATGTTTGTCGTCAACAGTGATAATTTTCCTTAAGTCCAATGCCTTATTAATGTCTTTAAAAGTAATAGATATAAGTCTCGTAAATTTGACTTAATTTTTATGGACTTAGCGAAGTATAGCGTGTGAAATAGTAAATTTTGTCATAATGCGAACCCTCATTCCCATATGCGATAGTTAACCATACATTCCAAAATTAATATATATTTCGAAACAACATAGATCACTTATTTGTATATTGTTATAAATTCATTGAAAACTTTGTTAGAATATAAGTAACGAATAATATAAATTTTAATATGGTATTAATATACATTGAAGTTAACATCAAGGAAGGTTAAAAAATATATAAATATGAAGCTGGGAATGAGGATATATCAAGTAACTTCATTAAGTTCTCAAGATAAAACTCAAATGAATAGTGATTATAATCAGCGAATGAACTATATACTAATAATATAATAATATACACAACCTATATTGACCAAAATTGAACTAACTTAAATAAAATTACAAAATATAATTATTATAAACGATAAGTTATTTATTACCGATATATAAACTAACGGATTGAATTAAAGTCACTCTAACTTTTATACGCGATTATATACAAAAGTGACACTTTTCCCTTTTGAAGATTGATAAGGTCTTCAGTAATAGTAAAGTGAATACACTTGTGAACTTTAGTTCCAGAGCTGCTTAAAAATTGAATGGAATTAAGGAAATGAATTTAAATTCGATGTCTATCCGCGCTACATCTTAGATATCAACCAAGGTTTTTACAACAAAAAAAATCGACTTCATCAATTTAACTAACACGTTATTTAATACTGATTCATAAAATATTTATACCTGTTATAAAAACATTTTCTTAGTCATCGTACGAAGGTATGCCGTTCTTATTAACCTCGCTGCCAATAATATTACCGTTATTGATTCTACTAGTTGTGCTAAAGCTGACACTGTTGTATGAAATATAAAGGTTAAAAAGTTACGTTGGTAACGTTTGTAAGTTACTTAAAAGTGGCTCCCCCTCGAGTAAAGCGTTACTTCAAAGATATAGGCATACTAGTAACAACTTTAAGTTACTGAATTATATTCATAAACGTAGCTAGTATATTCAAGTTTTATTAATTCATTCGCACAATATACTCGCGAATAACTTAGGTTCTTTTTACGAATTCCATTTGTAAAGTTTCGGTAAACCGTTTATATAAAATGGTTAATTCGTTACATTACGCAGATATAGCGCTTTGGAATTAGTCTTATATACGCGCGTTCAAATTACTTCAAAACCTTGGAGTTTAAGCTCGGGTTGTCGTAAAACATAATTTTAGGTTATAACTGCTCAAAATACATTAGGATATATTCGAAGGCAAAATATTAAGGATATATATAAAGGAACTAAATTAAAGCTATTGCTTAATGTAGTTGGATATTGTTGATAATCTTCAATAAAAAAAAAAGAGGGGCCCCTACTAAGAAGCTGCTTTAAAGTTAAAGATATAGAACTACTCGGTTACATAGTTGACCATGTGGCATATGCATGCTTCATATCAGCTTAGAATCAACCTAAAAGTATGGTAATCGCTAGGGCTAGATCCCTGACGACCACTAGCCCAGACACCAGCCTGTAACATTACCAATACTTGTGCTATTTAAACTATTTAAAGGGATATTAAATTCGAAACCCGCTTAGACGAAGCTACTCCCCCTTCAAATATAGCTCCCGCGGCTTTTCTTAGCGGTAAAAAACGCGACCCTTATTCTAGATGCCAGAGTTTAAATACTAAAACCGTAAACAAAAGATTAAAGAATAGTAAAAGTATTTTTCAACGTAAGGCAAAGAAAGAAGGTATTGAAATTGCAAATGACTATAAATTAATTTCAGGACTATCACGAATTTTCTTCTCTGTCAGCTTCCCTATATCCCTAGTTTTTATTATACACACTTTCTATTACTCTTTCATTTTCTGCAGTAAAACCTAGCTAGAATTATCATTAACAAACTAAAAAAACGTATTTAATAGAAATCAAGTAGTTATCATTGAATTAATCGTATTATAATAATAAAATAGAAATGTTTCATGTCTCGGAATAATGTCAAAAAAATAGCCAATGTATATAAAATAAATTTAACTAATTTCTCAATTATTTCGAAATGAGCGAGTCGCAACATAATTACAATTTTTTATTAATATATATATCATTTTATTTCAAAACTAGACGCTTTAGATAACCGTTGCCGGTTTTTTAATTACAAGACAATTGATATACTAAAGAGGTTCTGTTATGGAGATCGCTATATTATAGGTGCGAGAACGCGTTATTAACGTTATATTCTTGTTACGCTATAGGTACTGTATTATGGCTGCGCTAGGAACGCTACGCTATGGTTATTACGATATAGGTGTAAACATACTTTCATGTTGAAACAGAAAACTCCAGATAACCGTTACCGGTTTCACTTTTATATTATATCAGAAACTCTAGACAATTGTTAAGTTATAGGCGTAGCGCTGTAATTGCATTGATGCCGCAATGTGAGCGTCCCCCTATGTCTATGTTATTGAAGAGGTTACGTAAAAGGATTATCTATAGATACGGATAAAAAATGGCAACAATTGAAAATAATTAATAAAGTTAAATACACAGAAAAAATATTTTACGTAATGTATATACGCTTAGAATGAGGTCATATATTAATATTATGTGTGAATAATAACTTGTTGATGCGCGTAAGTAAAAGGGTACAAAATTTTATGAAGGTAGCTATATAGGAACTGAAGTAATCCTACAGGCCGCCCGCTATTAACATATCAAGATATACTAAAAAATTGCTAATGCAAAAAAATGTTCCTCTATTTAATTATTAATTAGTGTTAGTAAGTATTAAATTATAATTGTTAATGTCAATTCGAATCGTAATCGAAATAATAGATTTGTAGTATAAGTAAACGAATGATGGACTCTTTAAAATTATGAGAATTACTACCTAATTCATATTTATTTATTTATTTTGTAAATAAAGTGGGCACGTATTTGCTGTATAAGTAGCTAGTTGTCACTTCTTTCATTCTACTTCTGAAGAAAAAAATCGTTATTCTCCAATATAGACCGATCAAATAATAGATAATTGCGTGTTATTGCGGATGGATTATAGTTATTAGATCGTTGTGTGCTATTGTAGTTGGTGTGCGTGTTATTGCAATTGGATCAATATCGACTGTAAGATTGTTGTGTGCCATTGCAGTTGGTGGAGTTAACTGTTGGCTTATTGCATGCTAGTGCAGTTGACAATACAGTAAGCTGCACCACATATGCCATGGTTACAAAAAATTATTAATATTACAAAAGTAAAACTAACTAAGTAGTACTAAGACTGGAAGTTACTTGAAGTGGCCACAATACCACGGCATACAAGCTGTAAAGTAACTTATGCGCACTGCGGCCGCGTAATAAATCATGGAGCTTCGAATTCAATGGAACCGATCAGAGAATAATTGAATTAACCAAAATGAAGTCAGTAGCTTATTTATGAAAATGTGGCGTAACATTTAACCCCAATTCAATACGCGGCAAATATAGACCTTCCCTATAGGATTGAACAAGCTGATCAGTCAAGAAGGTTGCTGTATGTTGGTATGTGTTACTATTCGTTAGGAACCACATAGAGGTGGTGCTACCTAGAGTGCGTAAACGCTAGCGTAAACGATCGAAACCTGAGCGGTCCCAAAATATCAGGCGGGACCCCCTCAACAGTATCGGCTCACCAGGAGCAGCCCTGCCTTCGGGCCTCCGCCGCGGGCGGAGCGACCGCAATTCGTATCACGGGTCTACCTAAAGGGCGCGGGCCCCGCCATACACCAGGCTGCCGTATAGACTATCATATATTACACGTTTGGGGTTCGAAACAATGTAATTATGTTATGCAACTTAAATTTGGTTGAAGTTTATATACGGGCAGAAGTACCCTCACATTTTCAAATCATCGTACAATTTGCTCTTCCGCTTCAGCCACCCTGTTAGAATAGGGCTGATACAAAGTTACCACGAGTAATATGATCTCCATGGCATCGTGATCACATGGAAGACCGTACCAAGAGTTCAATAAATATAAAATTGGCAGCTTATTTGTGGGTAGTATTTGGGTTTCATTCCCCCATGCAATGTGTGGTAAAATTGTTGCGGTGCCGGGATCGGCAGCTGGGTTCGTCCTGGCTGACATGTTAGTCCTTTTGTGTGCCCGGCGGCGGGCACACAGAACTTAGTCCATGCAACTTTTCACCTGTCCATCAACGATTTGTCTGGGTCATCTCCATTCGTGCGTCTTCGGTGTCTGCTGTTGAGACAACGCCACTATGCTAAGAAAGCGCCCACTTGTTGGTAGCTTTGTATGCCGGTTGGTCCGTGACTACACGATTGTTAACAACACATGCAATTCCGCGCCCACTTCGGCCTATACATTTAAGGCCGTGGTAATAACAATGAGTTTACCTATGCCTCTCCACTCATTCAACAAATTCGCTAATACCCCTTTAGGCACAGAAAAAGTGACCCCCGTTTACAATTCCATTATACAGAAAAATGGTGAGAATCATCGCGGCTTCGCGGGAACGTAATTGATTGAAATAAAGCAACAGAAATATAAATAAGTTGAGTATTCATTCCTTCCAGTCGGCGTTACCAAGATATATAGCAGGAAAAACTGCTAAGCCAGCTAGCGGCCGGGTAGTGGCAGGTAATGGCCAACTGAGTCGAGCTTAAGGGCCCAAGCCTAAATACGCAATTTCAAAGGAACTGCTGATGTACATTTACTCGCAGTCGAGTACCGTATATAGGTCATGGAGAAACCCTGGCAATCCGAGTGCAAACTCTCTCACCTATCGCATTCGTTGCAGTTGTTTAGCCCCTACCCTTGGAACTCATTTCATCACATGCACCAAAGCATACATCTGGACGCCTTGCGACAAAATGCACTTGCTCTCTCCCGTATGTGTAGTTCTCTTATACACCACCGGTGCCACCTTATGCTCGTCATCCACATATGATCACTCCCGTTCTTCGACCAAGCGAGCGGCAGCCCTGGAAACCCCCGGAGAATTGAAGGCTCGCAAGTGGCCCTTTGACGGCCAAACGTTTTGCGCCACGGGCTGGGAATCCGTCACAGAAGCCCCCCGAACACAGGAGAGCGTTGCCGACATATCGCTCGACATAGAGCCGCTCGAACAGTGGGCCCCCGAAGATGTACCGTGGCTAGTGTGGGATACTGGGAAAGTCAAAAAGGGGGTAGAATTCCGCGCCTGGACTCGACCAGATTTACTCAACGACGCTGAACAGTCGTTAACTATTCAGGTAAGTAGCCCCGTCTACCTAGCGGTCCGTTTGATGTGTAATAAGACTCATAGCCACCGAACCTAGTTCCGAACACTTTCCAAAAAAATCGCTATACAATGGCGACTCGGTCGAAGTACCAATACGCTCGGTCCTGATGTAGACGTTGAATGGGGGAAATGGACGAGGGTGCGACAGAGCAGTCACCACGCGCCTCCAAAGAGAGGACTTGTTGGTGACCCTGTATGCTTTCGCTATAGGTGGAAGTCGATTTACTACATAGAAGTTCGCGATCTGCCACGAAAATGGTATAATATACGATACTGGGTGGGATGAATACCATGCTACCCATACCCGCGGAACACCTTTCCCACCAGAAGTAAACAACTGTACTGTACAACGAGTTAATTCTGTAAATAGCTGTATACATAAAATAACCTGGAAATGTACATCAAACGCAGCAGTATTCAATACTTAAATTTGGCAAAGCGGCGAATAGTATGGTCACGGGTAATAAATGCTACCGTAAGTGTTTTCCTATTAAAACTAACTGTTGGAATTGTACTACCTGCAGTGCAGTAGGTCAACTTTACTTACAGTAAAGTTGACTATACTGACTGCAAGTTGAGTGTATTGTTTTGTGTGGGCTTACTATATTGGGTGTAAGTCGAGTACAGTACGCCACACTTCACACTAGGGCACGGGCCAAGCAATTGGCCATACAAATTACAGTGCAGACAGGCTAGCGGTCTGCCAAACCTAGAACAATACATCCACCATCTGACCACGTAATACTACTGTTACTTCGACTAATCGAATCGACAACTTTGTAACGTCTAAAGCCTTACTAACACTAATCAGTTCTTATTGAGTTAAGCATAAATTGGCTAAATAAAAGAAAAGGCTACTTTACAGTTGTTACGCTTTACATTATTGTCAGAGTAAAGGAAAAATTCTTGCGAAAAGCCTTTATTACGATATCAATCTTTACAGTAGTACGTAAAAAAACCTTTAGACTACGCCAGTTTTTACGGCAAATCAAAGGTAACGACGGTATCGTTATTGAAAACACTAAGAAATCTTTATATATCCTTTTTAAAGAGCGTTAAGATTAACCGCTAAAAGTTTTAAATCGACAAGTTAGCAAACGGCTAAATTAGTACTACTACAGGAGTTATTACTACAAAAACGACTAAGTCCTACAGCCTACAACTTTTAATCTTCACTCTTTGCTAATAATAATAAACGACTTCCAACCTTATTTTTTATATTAAATCTTTGCTTCTATTTTAGTTTTTTCACTTCGCCTACATTAATTTAATCGTTAAGTTCGCTGTTTTAAACGAAAAGATCAAAAATCGCTAAGTCGTGCCAAGAAAGCCACAACACGCGACTTAACGCCAAGTCGCTAAGTTTATACACGACTTTACGCCAAAACACTAAGTTTCTATACTTCAAATCACCAGGTTCCTCATTCACTAAGCCTTATATCGCTTTAAACCTTAAAATAACACCACTTTAAGAGATTTAAAAAGGGATTGATGCCTTAGGATCCCTTTTTATCAAGCCATACAATGAAAACCTATACAGGTAAAATGTTAACGAAAACTTGATCGAAAAATACCTTATTAATTTCGTCGGCCATTGTATTATTAAATATAACAATATTAACGACTCTGATCATACCTTTCGCAATTTTTGTAACCTTTTTAACAACTGGACCATTGATATATAGACCTTAATCCAAAAGAGAGTTAAGTTGAAAATCAAGGTTAAACTTAAGTAGTAAAAAATTCTATATATTAATACAAGGTAATAAAACCTAATATAAAAACTTTTCGATTCAATCCAGTTTAAAAAATGCCCTTAAAACCTACGTCCTAAGAGAAAGTATGTTAAGGAACTTTACCATCCTTATATGCGATCCAAGAGACTTCCTCTTTAACTTTAATTAAATTAAGCCTCTTGATGCGCTAGCGATAAAGAATCTATTGATCTACTTGGTAGCCCAACACCTTTACACGAAGGCGCGGAGTACGCTTTTAGCAGCGGAAGTGTACGTAAAGCAACGGCTACTCATATAGCTAGAGAAATCGACGTTGGCGTTCTATACCAGTTAATTAAATAAAATCGTTAAGCCTTTCAAAACCTTTAGGTCTCTATTATCCTCTAGCACTTTAATTGTTAAATATCATAAAAACCCTCTTACAGCTGGTTTGCTTATATATTAAAACCTACCACAGATCCTACTACAGGAATTTACCTATCGGATCAGGCGATTATCAATTATCTTTTACATCGTATTTCGAAAGGTTTAAGACTCAACCTGCTAGGAAACACCATTCATTAAAACTAGGATAATTATTGCGAGCTGCATCCAAGATATATTAAGATAGTTGATATTAATTACAAACTTCCTATGGACTTTGCCAAAATTTGAAACGATATAGAAAAGTATAATAGGAAGCCTTACAACATTTTCTAAACGAAGATAATGCTCTTCTTTAAAATCTATAAATAAATAGATGTTTCCTCTTTCGATTTTAACTTATTATTTCCCGGAATCCTTACAAAGCACGCCAGGAACTATTACCTAACCTTTCTAACCCAAGAAATTACGTTTAGAAAGATTTATAATGGCATGAAGGGCCACTTCAAATACAACATCCACCTTACGTAATATTACATAGATTGGGCTACCATGAGGTGGACAACAATAACAGTTAAGAAGAAAGAAGAAAAAACACTAATGGATGTACTTAACCAGATGATTAATAAGTTGATATTATTTCAGAAAGTAATAGAGAAGGCCTATACTGGTGAAGCCATACTTTGCAAGTAGGTACGAATAATAGTTACCAGCGTTAACGAGTTTAAATACACCTTACAATACCTAAATACTATTTGTAAGGGATTTTTAGCCAGTTACGTTTCTCGTTTGCCACTATAATAGCGCGTATACCAAACTTTTTTGGTATATACTCTTAAGCCGGAAACTTGATCAACGTAAATTAAAAAAATCTTACGATAGTTAATTACGTCGACCGTAAATACGGCTACGGATGTTCTCAACGTCTAAGGTTTAGTCTATCGACTATAGACTAGAGGCAAAATTCACGTTAACGCTAATAAAATCAAGATTTAAGCGGACATTCTAGCCGTAGGTACTATTATGGTAATAGTGGTAAATAATATTAGATTTATAGTAAATCTGGCTATTAGTTAACTCGCCCCC
>JASMMZ010000004.1:27828639-27852243 GCA_038502455.1 Anisogramma anomala
CCCCACCAAACAAAATGACAAAAAGGTAATGTATTACATTTAGTAACCTATTATTTTTAAACAGGACTACTTGGACTAAATCGTAGACTTCGATAGCGATGGGATAATTAATGGTGATAATACCCCTAAGCAAATCAAGTGGTATAAAAATACTACTTCTAAAGCAGCCCAGTAAATAGTCGACCACGCCTTCCTGTATCGCTTGAGTAGTGAAAACTCTTACCTTTACCTTAACCAAGCCTCTAACCCCTTATACACCTTTAATTGTCGCGATCGTTACGCGGACTATACGTTTTAAGGTATTATGTTACACATGAAGGTAGTAGGGTATTTAATAGGAGGCGATTCGTAGTATGTAACATTGCGGATGGAAAGTGTTATAGTTACTAAAATTAATCGTTATAATGCTGGCAAGGCCAAAGTTAACTTTGGACTAGGCTAGTAATTAGCGTTACTGGGGACAACGGTAGTTTAAACTATTATGAGAGTAATTACGTTCCACATTTTCAAGTCCCCTACCCCTTTCCTACTTTACTTGGAGGATATTAAGACCCTCAGCGTTAACGTCGACGTTAACGCAGATAAGCTAGTTAAAAACGGCTAAAGATTTCCCTTTGTCTTTAAGTAAGGGCACCTATGGTTTTATTTTTAAGGGCCTAAAGCAGTAGTATTAAGCCTGACAGAGCTAGAGATAGGTTAATTACACTGGCGTTGTAACTATCTAGCCATAGACAGGCTATAAAAAGTTTCTAAGCCTGTAAGGTATAAAAATATAGAATATTTTGCCCTGAAATTTATTAAAAAGATTTACCACCATTGTCAAACGTATATTCAAGTCCCCCGAAGATCTAAGTTTATATCAAAAGACTATAAAGAATTTAATTACAAGGTTTTTATCGATATATTTTACTTAGATAATAAGCTTGCTTTTTATATCATTAACTCTATAATTTCTTTTTATGGAGCTAAGTTTCTGAAATCCCTTTCGGGAAAAAATACGTGGGAAATGTTACAGATATTGTAGATTGATACGTATTTAGGCCTACTCGATGTCATCGTTTACGATACCGGCAATAACTTTACGGCGGCGGAATTTTAGAAAGATGTTAAGATAATAGGTATCTAGTATAAATAGATGCTTTTAAAGGCCTACTAAAGTATTGGGAAGGTTAAAAGGGTACACGCTCCACTTCGCTAAGCGTATAATATCTTTACATTATAAATTAAAACCTTTACAGATCTGGGAGCACGCTTTTAGATATCAGTAAAAGACCTAAACGATACCATGAGCCCTCATAGCCTAGTGCCAATTCTACTAGTATTGAAATCGTACCCACGCCTACCAAGTGAATCTCTGTTATTAGCAAGTACCCAAAAGCGTGTTACGGCTTATATCAAAGCTCTGAGGGAATTATGAAGGGAATCGTCACGCCGCTAGGTTAATAATGCTCTTAATACTAGGAACGGCCTTACAACAATCGACGTACTTACTCTACCGTTATAAAACGAAGTTCTCGTGTAACGGGAGCCGAGTAAATGAAAGAGATTATATAAAATCTTGATAATCATAAACTCCAAGGTATTTATTAAAATCATTAATGGTCCTATATCTTTTTGAACTACACAAATTAATCCTTACATTAGAGCTACTAACGATAAACACCCTGAATATAAGCGACCAAACTAAGACAAACCTCCTTCACCTATTATCGATAAGTCGATAAAACGCTACCAGCGCGAACGATTCCCGAAAAAGAAAACTATTAAAGAGGAGGAATATATATTGGGCTGTATCTATAATACAACTTAGGTAAGTAAAAAAGAGAAAGATAACAAAGACTTGGTATTAAAGCTTCGAATACAAGAGATTATTAAAACCTCTGTTAAACCTTTTAAGGAAAGTTATAGGGTCGAGATTAACGGCCTACTAATTCGAGGAGTTATATAATTCGTGTCGAAAGCTGATTTTAACCTTTAAGACCCAAACGTCACGATTTTTAAGTTGAGGATTTTTTTATAATGTTAAGGGGAGGACCATAAGGTGGTCGTACGAAAAGTTATACCTAATTGCTGAAGGTTATGGCGATAAAGATAAAGACTAAATCCTCATATAATCACCGAAGATTTAAAAGATTAGCTAATGTTTAATGATCTTTTCGTCAATCAGTATGCTAGTTAGTATTAAAGGCAAGTTTACACTTAATGGTTGTAATATAGCGTAAGTATATATATAGTAAGCAACAGATTTACAAAGGATTATACTATGAAAATTGTCATATGAATTGCGGCTTATTTACATTTTAGGAATGATAATACGGTTTGTTGAGTTATTATACGAACTGGTTAAAATATACGTCTATTGGTTTTTGACCAACTAGTCGTATTTTAAATTACAGTTAGAAATGAATTCTTCAATATACTATCCGTGCTTAATGATAACGTAAAAAAAGGACCTTGTCTTAATAGGTATATAAATTAACAATACCCCTTTTGTTGAAACGGCTAGCTTTGTAGTATTGAAACAATGGGCGATTAAGGACTTTAAATTCTTAAATTACAAGCCGGTGATAACGTTAATAGAAGGCAGTTAACTTGACTTTAATAAATCGTTAATTTGTTTATTTTATATTAATATCCGCCATAACTTTCATTAAACGGGTTAGGGCACTAATTTGGCTACAATCGACAAGACTAACGTAGCTAAGGCCTAATGGTACCTGGAATAGCGTACACAAAGCAGCTATATTGCCATCTTATGTTAACCGAAAGCTTTTTACCACCTTCCCATCGCAGCATAAACGTAAGATTTAATGTATAAGGATTTTAATCGGTTTAACAAAAGGATTGAATTGTAGATATGGAATCTGAACCGAGGGATTAATATAGTTCTAATCGACTTATCGAGAGCTAAGCTAATAATCTTTWTGGATAGTTTTTTTTTGTAAATAACGCTCATCTCTCTTTACAAATCGGCTTTCTAATAACCCTCGTTAATAAAAACAGGCGGGAAAACTAGTTTAATATTATCGGTAGCTTAATTTATTAGACCTCTATCCAATGTCAAAATATTACGCGAAACGTATTAACTTTGGAAGTTTACGATATAATAACAGGCTTTAATGTTAGTATGGCACTGTAGAAAACCCTTAACTTCATTACTAGGTAATTTAAAATTCCTTAAATCCTGGTGGTAATCTGTATCGACTCGAGGAACCTGTTCGAATGCCTTTCAAAACTCGGAACTATTGGCGAAAAACGCCTGATAATTAATAGAATAACACATCTCGAAACCTACAAAAAAGGTAAGATAAAGGAGTTCCTATAGATTAACGGTAAAAATAATCTTTTTAATACTATAATGAAGGCATCGCCGAACAAGGCTCTAGAAAGGTTTGTGGATAGTAATACGCTGACCATACTTGTTGAAATCTATATTAATAGGTCGCTCGGAAAGCTCAGATCACGTAATAGCGGTTAGGTATGTGTTAGCAAACTGGAAGACTGCCATGGAAGTGAAGAAACTAACGATATAGACTTATTTAATTGGTAAAGCTGAAGTGGAGGTTTGTAAAGGCCTATGTCGGAGGTTTACAAAGGCCTGTGACAGAAGAACTTTTTGTAAGAGTCGATAAAGCTGGACCTCGAAGCCGTAGAGCAATTAACAGCAATTGTAGTCAATTTACATGAAAATGAGCGTATTTTAATTCGAAGGTCAATTGCAATTAATAGGCGTCTTTCCAGTTAATAAGGTCGAAGTTTAATGCTTTTAGGAAAAGATTAGTCAACTACACTGGCGTACGCGTATAAAATAAAAAGCCTTCAGTATTGAAATAGTACTACCTATAGTATAACAGGTCAACTTTACTTACAATAAAGTTAACTATACTGACTGCAAATTGAGTATATTGTTTTTTGTGGGCTTACTATATTGAGTATAAGTTGCATACAGTATACCACACTTCATACTAGGGCACGTACCAAGAAATTTACTACAAAAATTACAATGCAAACCGTCTAGCGGTTTTCCAAACCTAGAACAATATATCTACCATTTGACCATGTAATACTACTGTTACTTCGACTAATCGAATCGACAACGTTGCAACGTCTTAATTCTTACCAACACTAACCTGTTTATTTTGATCCACTTTTACATAAAAAATGTCCATGACAAGCTCTTTTTCAACCTATTTCATAAAGCGGAAAGATTTTGTATCAAGGCCTTAAATAATATTATTTATAACCCAGATTTCGAAATTTTTCATAAATTTAACAATGAAGATACATATTGATAGGCCTTGCTTGATAGGCCTTTAGACCTTACAATGTTGTCGATTCGAATCGGTCGAAGTAACAGTAGTATTGCGTGGTGAAGTGGTGGATGTATTGTTTTAGGTTTGGCAGACTGCTAGTCGGTCTACATACTAATTTATGTGGCGAATGGCTTGACCTGTGCTTTAGTTTAAATTGGATACATACTGTACTTGATTTTATAGTTGATACAGTCAACCCACAAAATAATAAACTTAACTTGCCATCAATATAGTCAATTTACTTAACAGTATAGTTAACCAACTGTACTATAATTACCACTATTATAAAACTAGCGGTTTTTTGTTTCATACGCGCACGCCAGTATAGTCGACCATTTATTTCCAGTAATCTTCAAAGTACCTCTATGTTAATAGGTCAAACACCTGTTAATTCCAGTGTATTCTACATCCAAATTAACCTCAATTACGATTTTTTACCCCACGATTTCAAATTCTGACTTTATTACTTCCTATATACAAATCTCTCCATACAAACTTATATAAACCTCCAATTCAACCATATCAGTCAATGCCGCAAGCCCTAATTCTCTGACAATCTTCCACTTTACAAAGATACCTTTATTCTCCTCCTTACACATCGTCACATACCCAGATATTGTCAACTACCCTTGTAATATAACCCTCAATACATATAATCAACTTGTTTCTATCTACAAAAGTTTTTAATGATTTATTTGGTATCAACTTTATTATAATATCCGTTGGGTTATCATTATTGTTAATTAATCCAAAAACTTTGATTTCTATATTTTCGTAAGCTTCATAAAATACTATCACATCAATTATGAATTTTCTTCAACTAATTATCCCTAGTTTTAATGGGTATTTAAATAAACTTTGCTAATAAATACAAATCATACCCGGATTAAGTAGAATTGTTAGTTATTTGGTAACGATATTCAATATTTTTTACATCGTTATACTTATGTCCAAACTGGTTATTATGCCATAAACCTTCGAAGTTAATACGTTTCGAATGATCCTTTGGTATTTAATAAGGCTCTTATAAACCAAGTTTCTTAGGATTCCAAACATATCTTCTTATGATTTACTTTTATTGAAGATCGTTACAAAAATTAAGTTATAACTATTATTTAGTATTGTTAGTAAAAAAACCGTTTATAAAAATCATTAATTTGACTATTAATAAATTAATCGAAACTTCATTAATTCCATAATTTAAGTGTTTTATCTGCCAATTCAACCTTTCATTTGATCAATTTTAATCCTTGCCCATTAGGTTTTGAGTTTATATCGTAATCGAAAAACTATGAAACGTATTCGACTAGTATGAAATATAAATATAACTGTTACTAAAGCGTTACTAGAAGTAATTTCAAGCCTTTTCTATGTTGGTCGTATTAATCGTAACCAGGTTGAGACTTTCATACTTTTGATAAAAACTAAGGTAAATATTAATATTGCTAACACCATATTTTCGAATTAATGATCCGTTGAAATCTAGATATTTGTTCTTCGTCAAGGTCGCGACCGACTGGTATTTCCAGAACTTGAAGTTTTTAATTACATATTGTTTCGATGCAATCAAACTAATATTTCTAATAAAAAGGATATCGTTAGTTTATATACCTACTAATCCAGAATCCTCATTATATAAAACGAGAAATTATGAATCGTAAATTGAAAATTTTATTCTTAACTTCAATTTAAAGTGCTATAAATAGATTAGAAACCAATTAAAATCTATTTGAACTACTTAATACAATGGTTTAATACACCATATTGCTATTACCAGTAAGTACTTATTATGGAGTTTTTAAGGTAATTCCAATAAAACAATCTTTTGTAAATCAGTAATTAACTACATATACATTTAGTTAATAGTACACTTATTTACATTAATTTTTTTAATAATCTTAGTTAACGAACTTATTATGAATATAACCATCAAACGTTGGATAATCCTCTAAATTATTCACGATTACATAAAGATTCAGTCTTTACCTTCATTATCATATCCTCAAACGATTAAACCTTACTTTTCATATATCCTACCCATAGTCTTATCTTTAACTTTATAACGAATCCTCGACCTCAAAATTGTGATATTTAGGTTCGAAAGGTCAAAATCTCGTAGATATAATTTTTTCAACTCTTCAAGTAAAGAGTTTATCAATTTTAACCCTATAACTCTCTTCAAAATTATTACTTAGGGTTTTAATCATCATATATACACGGTCTTTAACAGTAAGTTTCAATTACCCTACTATTTCCTACTAATTTAAACAATATTATAAATTCAGCCCAATATGTATTCCTTATTCTTCAGCTTTATTCTCTTCAATAGTCGACCATAACATCAAAATTTCAATGGCTCATGGATTATAAAAGTGGAAGGATTATATTAGCTTATTATCTCAACTTAATAATCATCATCATTATCATCATCGTTAATATTAGTCGCCTTAATATGAGGTTTAACCTAGGCTATACGAATTATTACAATATTATTCGCAATTTTAACATCTATTTCAAAGTTAACGATACTTAAGATCTTGAATAGGCCATCTTATTAGCCTAGCTGTAGCTACATAAAGATTTTACTTTACAACGGTTAAAATTGTACATTGATCATTGTAGAATGGTTTCGAGTATTAAAGTCATTCTTAATTTGACTTCTTGCTGATTACTTCTGTAATTACTTGAAACCCTTATCTTATATTATAACTCTCTTCTAAATACTTACTAATAATACAAATCCACTCTTCAAAATAACATATATTCTAAAAATCAATTACTTTATTACTAATATATCAAAAGCTATAATATAGTTCAAATCCTTTACCGCGATTTGAAAATATACCTACTAATCCGTTAAACTTCTTTTTTCAAATGGGAGAATATCATACACCTTTCAAAATGATATGTACACCCTTTTGATCTTCTCATTACTTCAATAATCATTAATAAATATCTATTTATATTAAACCCTCATTTTTAAACATTCAATTAAAACACTGCTATCATAAAACTAGTATTATTATTGTAAAAGATAGCATTTAGTAAATCTAAATATATATCAATCCATAATATGCTCAACTTTTTTACGTATTCTTTGTCTATAATGACTCAATGATCTTGGGGTGGTGAAAAAAACATTTACGAAGTTTATAATTTATGAAACAAATTTATCATTCAAATGAAATACGTGAAAAACATTTGATAATTGAAGTTCTAATCATTTTCTAATGTAAATTGAAATATTCACGCGACTTGAACATATATTTCATGAAAATAGAAAATACTTTCAATAACATTTGTAACAAAATATTTTATATGTTGATACCCATCCAACTTATGGACTTTACATTGCTTTTTGATGGCCGAATGATTAAAATTCCGGTATAATCAACGTATTTCTAACCTTATAACATTTAAATACGTTACTTTGAAGCTTTAAAACAATATCTAAAGTACCATAACTTCAAAATAAAAAGAAATTTTCGATTTTTTTTAACTAATTCGTCAATGTTAGAGTCGATATCAAAGCCGAAGATTTTTATATTATCCAGATGAAAAAGGGAAAATATAGGTAATTTGAAAATGTAAAACTTAATCGGTTTAATAGTTCTTTATATAGTCATAGATTTTAGTAACGATAATTATTCCTTGAAGCCGACGCCAACTCTAGCCTTACTAACATTTTGATAATGAATTTCCACGGTCATAGTATTTTCCCGCCGAAATACCAGATACTACAAATAGTCTTTTATTAAGTACCTTACCATCACTTTATCTGGCATTATTCCTTAAAATAACTTATAAACATAACAATCCTTAATATGAAAGGTATATAAGGGGTTAAATGCTGAATCTTTAAGGTAAATTTAAAGGTTTTTGCTAATTAAGCGGTATAAAAAGGTATGGTCAGCAAGTTACTAGGCTAATATTGGAGTAATATATTTATACCACGTAACTTACTTCAGAGTATCGTTATCTTCAATGATATTTTCATACTCACAATCGACAATGCAATATACATAATTTAAGCTAGAGTAATAAGGAACTAAATATAATATATCACCTATTATTTGTAGAACTCAGCTCAAAAATAGCGAACTAATTAAAACCTGGATTTTTCATAAATCCAATACCTTTCATCACTATTAAAACGATAATTCTTACGATTAATATATTTGCTTGAATCTTACCCCATTACTATTACTAATGTGGCTATAGTTTTTAGTTTTAAAATTTTGGACCACATTTTGAACGTTGAAGCTTTTCGTACTTATAATCGATATACTACACCATTGTAAAGTATTTTTAATACTAATCGCGAAACTTATAATTTTGGGTGTATATACAAATTTAGTCTTTGTATGAATTATTATAGTTGTAAATAAAGAATTTAACTGTTGGAATAGCAGTCAAACGCAGTACAGTCCAGTAAACTTTACTTTCAGTAAAGTGGATTGTCCGTAATGAAAATTGACTGTAGTTTGGGGTACTGGACTTCAAGTCCGGTGCATTAGGTGCCTAATTTATACCGAAAGCCGATTTCGACCTTTAAAACCTAAACGTTCGATTTTTAAGTCGAGGATTATTTATGAGGTTAAAGGTAAAGCCACGGTGCAGCCGTACGAAAAGTCACGCTTAATTGCTTAAGTATACAGCGATAAAGGTAAAAACTAAATCCTTATATAATGTCCAACAATCTAAAATATTAGTCAACATTTAGTAATCATTTTGGTAATAATTTTATTAGTTAAGATTAAAGGCAATTTTACAATTAATAGCTGAAATATTACGTGAACCAATGCGTAATTAATAATGGATTTACAACAAATCATATTTCTGAAGTTGTTATAGGAGTTACAGCCTATCCATCCTCCAGAAACAGTAATAAAATATATCAAGTCTTTATACGGATTGGTTAAAGTAAGTGTCTACTAGTTCCTGACCTGCCAATCGTACTTTAAATTACGGTTAGGAATCAATTCTTTAATATACCACCCTTATTTGCTAATAAAGTAAAGAAAATATTTTGGCTTAATAGGTATATAAACTCACGATAACTTTTTCATAGTAACGGTTAGCTTTATGGAATCGGAATAACAAGCGATTAAGGGCTTTAAGTTCTAGAATTACAAGCCGGTAATAACGTTAACGAAGGAAAATCAATTTAATTTTAACAGATTGTTATTCTGCATACTTAGTATTGATACTAGCCTTAGTTTTTGCCAAAAGGACCAGAGCATTAATTTAGCTACGATCAACAAGGATAATGTGACCAAGACCTAACGGTACCTAAATCAATGTACCCGCAGCAGCTATATTAATACTCTATGCTAAGAAGAGGTCTTTGAAGACTTCTTTATCGCGACGAAAGTATAAAACCTAATAGGTTACGACTTTAACCGGATTAAAAAAAGGATTAAGTGACAGATATAGAACCTAGACCAAGGAATTAATATAGTCCTAATCGACTTATCGAAGGCCAAATGAATAATCTTTATAGATAGATTTTTCGCTAATAATATGGACCTTTCTTTATAGATCGGTTTTCTAATAATCTTCAAGTACAAAATTGGGTAGGAAAACAAATTTAAAATTATCGCCAACCTAATTTACTAAATCTTTATCAAATATAAAAGAATTACGCGAATCGTGTTGGCTTTAAATTACTACAAAATAATAGAAAGCTTTAATATAGACATGATATTATAGGAAACCCTGAACGTTATTAGAAAATAGTTTAAAATTTTTCAAATCCCGGTAGTAATCTATATTTATTCGAGGAAATTATTCGAATGCCTTTCGAAATTCGGAACTATTAGCGAAAAAAACCTAATAATTGACGTGATAGCACTTCGCGAAGCCTATAAAGGGAGTGTGATGGTTTTACTAAGTAAGCTCAAGCCGGTTAGCGTAGCTTCTATCAGCTGACATGAGTTAACCCTCTTGACCGTTGCACCATGTCAAAAGTACTAATGATCCAAACGTCCTGGATTACTCTAACCATACTATAAGGGCTAGATATAACATAACATCGTACACCTCACGGCACATAACTCATGACTCAGACTGACGGCTCACAGCCTAAGTTTATAATAGGGAGGGAAATTAAGTAGTTCCTATAGATTAGAGACAAAAACAATCCTACTAATACTGTAACGAAGGTATCGCCGAAAAAAGCCTTTGAAGGGTTTGTAGATAGCAGTAGGCTGACTATATACATCGAGGGTTATGTTAATAGGTTGCCTGAAAAACCTGAATCACGTAATAAAGGTTAAGGATGTGCTAGCAAACTGAAAGACTGCTAGGGGAGTGACAATGTTAACTTGTTTAATTTGCACGGCTAAAGTGAATGATTACATGGGTTTATAGCAGAAGAACTTTCATAAGAGTAGATAAAGCTGATCCTCGTAGCCGTAGGGCAATTAACAGCAATTAAGGTTAATTTATATACAAATATGTGTATTTTAATTCGAAGGTTAATTGAAATTGAAAGGGGTCTAGCCAATTAACGAGATTACAGGTTAGCACTTACCGGAAAAGATTTGTCAACCATATTAGCATACGTATATAAACTAAAAAGCTACCAGTATTGAAATAATAGTATTTGCAGTGCAGTAGTTCAACTTTACTTATAGTAAAGTTAACTATACTAATTGCAAATATAGTGTAATTTTTGGTGCGGGCTTACTGTATTAGCTTCAAAGCAAATACAGTATACGTCCACTTCACACTAGGGTATAGGGCCAGCAATTGATCATACAAATTACTGTGCAAACCGGCTAGCGGTTTTCCAAACCTAGAACAATACATCTACCATCTAACAACTGAAATACTACTGTTACTTAAACCAATCTAATCGATAACATTGCAACGTTTAAATCCCTATCAATATTTACGTTGAAAATTAAAAGCTTTACAAATTCAAAAATACGTCTTTAAATGGCGGTAAAGGGCATAAAAGATATTGTAAACCTTAACGGCTCAATTCCAACGCTACTGGTCTTCGGAGTATACAAACGCCTAACAAGTGAATCTCTACTATTAATAAATACCTAAAAACGACCGATAGCCTACGGTAAAGCACTAAAAGAACTGCGAAAAGAATTGGTAAGTCGCCAGGTCAACGATACTCTTAATACCAGGAACGGACTTACGATAATCTACGTACTTACTTTACCGTTATAAAGTAAAGTTTTCGTATAGTGAAAGCCGGGCAAATAAGAAGGCTTATACAAAACCTTAAGTATTACTAATTTTAAATCAATTTTAAAAACTATCAACGGTTTTATAACTTTCTGTATTACTTAGGTTAAACCTTATATTAAAACCACTAACTATGAAAACCCTCAAGTTAAGTCACCAAACTCATATAAACTTCGTCCACTCATTAACGATAAGTCGATAAAATGTCGTCAGCATAAATAAACCCCAAAGACGAAAAAACGTTAAAGAGGAAAAATATACACCGGATCGTATTTATAATACTACTTATGTTGGAATAGTATTGCATGCAGTATAGTAGGTCAACTTTACTTGCAGTAAAGTTGACCGTACCGCAAATGTATTGCTTTGTACGGACTTACCACATTCGGTGTAAGTTGAGTGTAGTACGCTATACTTCACTCTAGGGCACGAGCCAAGAAATTGACCATATAAATTACAGTGTAGACCGGCTAACAGTCTACAAAACCTAGAGTAATACATTCACTATCTAACCACACAATACTACTGTTACTTCGACCAATCGAATCGATAACATTGCAACGTGTAAAGCCCTCCCAACAACTTAAGTAAATAAAAAAAGAAAAGGATAACAAAAACTTAGTATTAAAGTTTCGGGTATAAGGTATTATTAAGTTTTTCGACAAACCCTTTAAAGAAAATAATAAGGTCGAGATTAACGGTTTACTAATTCGAAAAGTCGTATATTTTGTGTCGAAAACCGACTTTAACCTTTAATACCTCAATATTACAATCTTTAAGACGAGAATTATTTACGAGGTTCAAGGTAAAACCATGGGGCAGCCGTATGAAAAATCACGTCCAATTGTTTAAAAACATGGTAATAAAAGTAAAAGCTAAATTTTCACGTAATTGTTCATAATTTAAAAGATTAGTTAATACTCAGTGGTCGTTTTAGCAATAAGTTTACTAGCTTAAATTAAAGGTAAGTGTTGGAATAATACTAAATGTAGTGCAGTAGGTCAACTTTACTTACAATAAAGTTAACTGTACTGCAAGTTGAGTGTATTATTCGTAGACTTACCGCATTGGATGTAAGTCGAGTGCAGTACGCTGCACTTCACACTAGGGCACGGGCTAAGCAATTGGCTATACAAACTACAGTGCAGACCGGCTAGCAGTCTATCAGACTTAGAATAATACATTTACCACTTGATCAATGTAATACTAATATTACTTCGACTACGATTCGAATCGATAACATTATAACAGACTAAGGTTTTATCAATACTGATTAGTGCTTATTAGGTTAAACACAGATTAGCTAAGTAGAAGAAGAAGTTTCTTTCTGGTTACGCTTTACGTTAAACAACGGCTGGGGTAATGGAAATATTTTTGCGAAGGGCCTTTACTGTTGCATTGATTTTCACAGCAGTAAGTAGAGAAGCTTTCTAAATTACGCCGGCTTTTACGTCAGTTTGGAGGTAGCGACGGTATCTCTATTAAAAAAACCAAGAAATATTTACAGATCTTATTTTAAGACGTTGAAGTTAACTGTTAGAAGTTTTAAAATTCGACAAGTTGGCAAACGGCTAAGTTATTACTATTACGGGTGTTACTATTATAAAAACGATTAAGTCCCTACGTCAAACAACCTATAATAACAAACAATCTTTAACCTTACCATTTATATTGATCCTTTGCCTCTACTTTACTTCTTTCAATTTCCCTACGTTAACTTAATCATTAAATATTGCTGCTCCGAGAAAAAATACTAAGTTACGTTAAGAAAACCACGTTGTATGACCCAACGTCAAGTCGTCAAGTTCTTATGCAACTTTACGCCAAAATACTAGGTTACCTACGCCTAAGATTATTAAGTCCCTTGCCCTACGCATCCTATACGTCTTAAAAAATTTAAAATGTTAAGATGGCTATCGTAAGTGCTCACTTTTAGGCTATTACTAACCCCGCTTGGAAAGAAGTAATTAAAAACCTTGGAATCGTTTTTGTTAACCATTACGACGAATAATTCTGGATTACGGACGTTGATTGAACCTTAATTGAAGTTTACCTGACTAACTATGTTGGTTAGTATATACTCGAATTTGATGCTAGTAAAGAGTTTGGTCGCGGCACCCGCGCTTTTTAAGATTTTCGCGAATTTTTTAACCACTAGACGCCAGATATGTAGAAGATGATTTAGCGTACGGTTAAGACCAAGTTAAAAAAAGAGGTTACTTGTCGTGGAATTTACATCCCTGAAAAGACCTTATTAGGACTAGCGGAAACCTTGTTTAACCTAGTTTAATAAGAAGATCCCCTTTAAGATTCTAATCCTTAAAACCTTTAAGAAAAAGGAAAAGGTGTTAAAGAATCTTAACGCCTACATATACGTTTTAGGGGACCCCCCCTTTATCCTTAATTAAGTTAAGCCTTTTTACACATTAGCAGTAAGAAACTTGTTGAATTATTCGGTAGCCTAATACCCTTACGTAACAGCGCGGAGTACTTTTTTAGCGGTAGAAGAACGAGTGAATTAAGGGCCTCCAACGTGGTCAAAAGTATCGACCTTGCCGCTTTACACTAGTTAATTGAACAGGATCGTTAGGTTTCCTAGAACCCTCAACTACCTATCTCACTCTAGCAATTTAATCAATAAACCCCTTAAAAACCTTCCCCTTTTAAGTTTGCCTACATACGAAAGTTTATTATAGGTTCTAGTACAGGATTTTACCCCTCGGGGTAGGCGACTAGTAATTACCTTAAATATCAGGCCTCGAAAGCTTTAATGCTTAAATTGTCAGGAAATATTAATTAAAACTGGAATAATTATCTCTACCTGCCCCTAAGACCTATTAATATGGTTAAAATTAATTACAAGCTTCTTGTAAACTTCTTTAAGATTCAAAAAGACGTAAAAAAAGTATAAAGGGAAGCCTTACAACCCCCTCAACATTAAGATAATACCTTTTCTGAATATTTGTAATTAAATAGAAGTTCTCTCTTTAGGTTTTTATTTACTATTCCCCGGAATCTTTACAAAGTATGCCAAGGGTTATTACCTAATCTTCCTTACCTGAGCTACCAAATTTCGTGAGATTTCTAATAGTATAAAGGGTTACTTCGAATACGATGTCCAACTTACGTAATATTATACAGATTAGGCTACTACAAGGTGAGTAACAATAATAGTTAAGAAGAAAGAGGAGTAAATACCAATAGATATGCTTAACCAGATAATTAATAAGTTGATATTATTTTAAAGAGTAATAGAGAAAGTATTTATTGGTGAAGACACATTTCGCGAACATGTAAGGGTAGTAGTTACGGGCGTTAGCGAGTTAAAATACGCCTTATAACGTCCAAATGCTACCTGCAAAGGCTTTTTAAGCCAGTTTCGTTCCTTTTTTACCATTATAATAGCGCATATACCAAACCTGCTTAGTATATACCCTTAAACCAGTAACTTCCCTAACGTGGATAAAGAAAACCTTACGGTAGTTAATTATGTCAACCATAAGTACAGCTACAGGTGTTTTTAACGTCTAAGGTCTGACCTAACAGCTACAAACTAAAAGTAGCAATTATGTTGGCGTTAATAAAGCCAAGATTTAGGCGGATATATTAACCGTAAGTACTATTATTGTAATAGTAGTAAGAGATATTGGATTTGTGGTAAGTCTAGCTGTTAGTCAACTCGGTACCCTTCCGCCAAACGAAATAATAAAAAGGTGATATATTATATTTAGTTTCTTACCGCTTTTAAATATGATTATTCGGATTAAATAGCAGACTTTAAGGGCGACGAGCTCATCAATCATGATAATAGCTTTTAATAGATCAAGTGGTATAAAAATACTGTTTTTAGTATTGCCTAATAATTAGTCGACTATGTATTTCTATACCGTTTGGGTGGTAAAAACCCTTACCTTTGCCTTAATTAAGCCTCTAACCTGTTATAAACCTTTAACCTTTGCAATTGTTACGCGAACTACACGTTTTAAGGTATTATATTAGATATATGGACAGTAAGATATTTAATAAAGAGCTATTCGTAATACATAGTATTGTGGAGGAAAAGTATTACAGTTACTGAAATTAACTATCGCGATGTTGGTAAAGCCAAAATTGACGTTTAAACAGGCGAATAACTATTGTTATTAGAGATAACGGTAGTTTCAACTGTTGTGGAAACAATTGCATTTTACATCCTTAAGTTTTTTATACCTTTTTTACTTTACTTAGAGGATATAAATATCTTTGGCGTTAACGTCGACATTAATGTAGAAGAACTGGTTAAAAACAGCTAAAGGTTTCCCCTTGCCTTTAATTAGGGGAATTTATGGTTTTATATTTAAGGTTCGAAAGTAGTGGTATTAAAACTAACGGAACCAGAGATACGTTAATTATATTGACTCTTTAATTACCTGGCTGTTAACAGGCTATATAAAGTCCTAAAATTCGTAATGTATAAAAATATGGAATACTTTTCCCAAAAAGCCATTAAAAGACTTTGTTACTATTTGTAAGTATATGTCTAAAACCTCCAGAGATTTAAGTTTATATTGAAAAATAACAAGGATTTTAATTACGAGATTTTAATTAATGTTTTTTACTTGGATAATTAGCCTTTCCTTTACGTCGTTGATTTTGTAACCTTTTTTTACGGAGCTAAGTTTTTAAAGTCACTTTCGGCTAAAGATACGTAGGAAACGTTGAGGATATTGTGGATTAATACGTACTTAGGTTTATTTAACGTTATCTACGATGTCGGCACCAACTTTATAGCGGTAAAGTATTAGGAATATGCTAAGATAATAGTTATCCAGTGTAAATAGGTATTTGTAAAAGCTTACTAAAGCATGAGGAAGGTTGAAAGGGTATACGCATTACTTTGCCGAACGTATAATATCCTTATGTTGGAGATTGAAAGCTTTACGGATTTGGAGGCATTCCTATAAATGTTAGTAAATGGACTAAACTATACTGTAGGCCTTGACAGCTTAATACCGTCGTTATTGGTCTTTGAGGTATACTTATGCCTGAAGAGTGAATCTCCGCCTTCAGCAAGTAATTAAAAATGTGTTGCGGCCTACGGCAAAGCTTTAAGAAAGTTACGAAGAAAGTCGTCACGTCGCTAAGTTAATGATACCCCAAATATTAGGAATAGCCTAATAATAATCAAAGTACTTACTTTGTCGTTGTAAAGTGAAGTCTTTATGTAGCGGAAGCCGGGTAAATGGGAAGGCCCGTATAAGATATTAAATATCGCGAATTTTGAAGTAGTTGTTGAAATTGCTAACGGTTTTATATCTTTTCGAATAAATTAGGTAAAACATTATATTAGGGTTATTAACAATAAAAGCCCTTAAGTTAAGTGACTAAGCTAATACTAACCTCTTTCACTTGTTATCAATAAGCTGATAAAACGTCGCTGGCGCGAATGACTTTCGAAAAAGAGGAATGTAAAAAGGGAGGAATATATACTGGGCCGCATTTATAATACTGATTAGGTAAATAGAAAAGAAAATAATAACGAAGACTTGGCATTAACTTTCCATTGACTCGAAGGGTTGTATAACTCGTGTTAAAGACCGAATTTAACTTTTAAAATTTAAACGTTACGATTTTTAAGTCGAAGATTATTTACGAGGTCAAAAGCAAAACTATAAGGCAACCGTATAAAAAGTTACGTTTAATAGTTTAAAGATACGGCTATGAAGGTAAGGACTGGATTTTTATGTAGTTGCTAACGATTTTAAATATTAGCTATAGTTTAATGTTTGCCTTAGTAGTAAGTTTATTAGTAAAAACTAAAGGTAATTTTACGTTTTATAGTTGTAATATAACGTAAGTTTATATGTAGTAAGTAATGGATTCACAGCGAATCGTACTACTAAAATTATTATAGGATTTACATACCATTTACCCTTTGGAAACCGTAATACGGTGTGTTAAACTACTATACTAGTCAATTAGAATAGGAGTTTATTGATTCTTAACCTACTAGTTGTACTTTAAATTACGGTTAACGATAAAATCTTTAACATACGACCCGCATTTGTTAGTAACGTAAAAGAGAAACTTCGACATAGTGGACATGTAAACTAACGATACCCTTTTCTTTGAAACGGTTAGCTTTGTATTATTGAAATAGCAGACTATTAAAAACTTGAAGTTTTAAAATTGAAAACCGATAACAACGTTAGCGAAAGATAGTTAACTTAACTTTAATAGATCATTAATCCGTATACTTAATGTTAACGTCAGCTTTAGCTTTTTCTAAAACAGCCAAGGTATTTCTTTGGCTATAATTAATAAGACTGATATAGTTAAGGCTGAACGGTACCTAAAATAGTGTGTTCGAGGTAGCTATATTGTTACTTTATGTTAACTGAAGACCTTTTACGACCTTTTCATCGAGGCACAAGTATAAGATACGGCAGATAAATATTCTGACCGGTTGAATAAGACGCTTGAGTAGCAGATACGGAATTTAGACCACGAAATTAATATGGTCTTCATCGATTTATTAAAGGCTAAGTTAATTATCTTTACGGACGAGTCCTTTATAAATAATATCGACTTGTCTTTATAAATCGGTTTTCTAATAACCCTTGTTAACTAAGATAGGCGGAAAGACTAGTTTAGTATTATCGGTAGCCTAATTTACCAAACCTCCGTCAAGTATAAGAAAATTACACGAAGCGTGTTATCTTCGAAGGTTTACGATATAATATTTGGTTTTAACATAGGTATAACACTGTGGAAGACTCTTAACCTTATTACCAGGTAGTTAAAGATTCATTTTATCCCGGTAGTAATTTTCATCAATTCGAAAAGCCTTTTCAAATACCTTTTAAAGCTCGGAACTACTAGTGAAAAACGTCTGATAATCGACGTAATAGTACTCCATAAAGCTTACGAAGAAAGGGGGATTAAGGAGTTTTGATGTATTAATAGTAAAGAAAATCCCGCATATGCAATAACGAAGGTAGTGCTAAATAAAGCCTTGAAAAGGTTTGTGGATAGTAATAGGCTAACCATACGTATCGAGGGCTATGTTAATAAGCTGCACGGAAGGCCAAGATTACGTAACGACGGTTAAGAATATGGTGACAAACTAAAAGATTGCCAGGTAATTAATGATGCAGACCTGTTTGATTGGTACGGTTGAAGTGGAGGCCTGTAAAGGCCTGTAGCAGAAAAACTTCTTATAGGAGTGGATAAACTCGGACCACGGAACGACGGAGCAATTAAAGACGAATAGGATCAATTTATTTATAATTAGATGCAATTTAGTATGGACATCAATTAGGATTGACAAGAGTTTAACTAGTTAACGAATAGGCAATTCAGAAGTAACTGAAAAAGATTGGTTAACTACATTAACGTATATACACAGACTAAAAAGCAGCCAGTATTAGAATAATACTATATGCAGTGCAATAGGTTAACTATAATTATAGTAAAGTTGAATATACTGTAATTTAAGTGTATTTTTTGTAGATTTACTGTATTGTGTATAAGTTGAGTGTAGTACGTTACACTTTATACTAGGGCACGAGCTAAGTAATTGACCATACAAATTATAGTACAGACCGGCTAGCGGTTTGCCAAACCTAGAACAATACATCAACCACTTAACTAATGTAATACTACTGTTACTTCGACCACGATTCGAATCGATAACATTGCAACGGACTAAGGCTCTATCAACAGTAAGTTCACGTTTGATAGCCGAAATATAACGTAAATTTACACGTTATTATTAACATATTTATAAAGGATTATACTATTAAAATTTCCACAAGAACTACGGCTTATATACCATTTAAAAATTGTAATAATATATATTAAATCTTCATATGGATTAGTTATAATAGGCGTTCACTAGTTTTCAACTTACTAATAGCATTTTAAATTATAGTTGGAAATAAAACCCTTAATATATGACCTATATTTACTGGTAGCATAAAAAACGGATTTCTGTTTAATAGGTGTATAAATTAACGATACTTTTTTATTGGAACTGTTAGCTTTGTTTTGTTGGAATAAAAGCGATTAAAAACTTTCAATTTTGAAACTACAAGCCAATTACAACGTTGGCGAAAGGTAGTTAACTTGACTTTAATAAATAGTTAATCAGTATACTTAGTATTAATACAGGCCTTAACTTTCGTTCAAAGAATTAAAATACTAATTTGGTTATAATCAATAAGATTAACGTAGCTAAAACCTAACAGTACCTGAAATAATGTATCTGTAACAGCTACATTTCCACTTTATACTAACTGAAAGCCTTTTACGATCTATTTATATTGACATAAACACAGTATCTAAAATATAACGATTTTAACCGACTAAATAAGAGGTTCGAAAAGAAAATACGAAAGCTGGATCGAAAAATTAATATAGTTTTAATCGACTTATTGAAAGTTAAGTTAATGATTTTTATGGATAGGTTTTTTATAAGTGAAATAGGCCTATCTTCATAAATCGGCTTTCTAAGAACACTCGTTAACAAAAATAAATGTAAGGATTAATTTAGTATTATTGGCAGCTTAATTTATTAAACCTTTGTTAAATATAATAGGATTATACGGAACGTATCAACTTTAAAGGTTTACGATGTAATAATGGGCTTTAATATTGATATAAAATTATAAAAAACCCTTAACGTTATCACCAAGTAATTAAAAATTCCTTCTATTCTGGTGGTAATTTATACCAACTCGAAAAACCTATTCGAATTCCTTTCGAAGCTCGGAACTAATAACGAAAAACGCTTAATAATCAACGTAATAATATTTCACGAAACCTACAAAGGGAGGGAAATGAAGGAGTTCCGGTAAATAAATGGGAAAAATAATCCTGCTAATGCTATGATGAAGATATCGCTAAACAAGGCACTTACATGGTTTGTAAATAACAACAGGCTAGCTATACGTATCGAGTGCTATATTAATAGACTGCCCAGCAAACCCAAATTATATAACGGCGGTTAAGGATATGCTAGCGAATTAAAAGACTATTAAGGGACTAACAGGACTAACAATAGCGACTTATTTAACTTATACGGTTAAAGTTGAGGTTTATATAGACCTGTGATGGAAAAACTTTTTTGGAAGTTAATAAACTCGAACCTTGGAGCTACGGGGCAACTAAGGGCAAATAAAGTTAATTTAAGTAAAAATGGATACAATTCGATGTGGAGGTTCATTGAAATTGACAAGGGTTTGGCCAGTTGACAAGGTCACAGTTTAGCGCTTACCGGAAAAGATTGGTTAACCACACTAATATGCGCGTATAAGCTAAAAAGCTGTCAGTATTGGAATAATAATATCTGCAGTGCAGTAGGTCAACTTTACTACAAGTTAAGTGTATTGTTTTTGATAGGTCTACTGTACTTGACTACAAGTTAAATACAGTATGATCCCACTTTATACTAGGGCACAGGCCAAGCAATTGGCATACAAATTACTGTACAGACCAGCTAGCAGTCTGCCAAACCTAAAACAATACATTCACCACTTAACTACGCAATACTACTGTTATTTCGACCAATCGAATCGACAACATTGCAATGTCTAAAACCCTACCAATAAGGTTAAATAAATATTAATATTTGTCTCTAAAGAGTTTATATGAATTTTGTAGATATACAAACGAATGTTAATGTTTTAATGCAATTTCTTGAGGGTATTAGGAAAAGGATTTTCGGTTATTGTTGGTAAGCCTTTATTGTTGCCACGTAGTCGATTCGAATCGTGGTCGAAATAATTGGTGTGTTGCATTGAAAGCAGTGATGTGTTACTTCTAAGTTTGGCAGACCACTAGCCGGTCTGCTTACTAATTTGTATGGGCAACTGCTTGGTCCGTGCCCCACATTGAATTGGGCACTTAACTTGCAGTGAATACAGTCAACTTGCAGTCAGTACAATCAACTTACAGTCAGTATAGTTGACTTGACTACACTGCAATTGACTGCTATTCCAACAGTAACAGCTAAAAAAAACGATGGGTGGGTGAATATAAGGAGGGGTGAAAATGAAAAAAAAAAAAAAATTAGAAACATGGAATGAATAATGAGAAATAAATATTTTTTTTAGACGTCAATGCATAATAAATTGAAATTACTGGAAATTGAAAGGAAGAAAGCTTAGTGTTAGCTCTATATTATATGCTATATCTAGTAATTTTCGTCAAGCAAATTTAGCGATAAACTCTATTTAGCAACAAACTTCTAATAATAAATTAATATTAGATTATGATGCATTTAATGTTGATTCAGAATCTTAGTTTATAGTAATAATTGGTTAAGTATTACGTAAATCAAAACAAAGTTTAGGTCTGTGTTTATAACTTATAATATAAGCTACAAATATTGTATTAGTTTAATCAATAGAGATAGCTATTTATGATTCAACATATATGACTGTTCTAATACAATATTATAACCACCTAGAGCACAATAATATTATCTTATAGAAACTTATATCATTAGTGACCTATTGATGCTTACTTTTGTCCATTAGTGTTAACTTTCACTTATTAGTGCCACTTTCTATCTATCAATACTAACTTTTACCTATAAGTACCAGTTTTTATTTTAATTAATACTAACTTCCGTTTTGAATAATAATTTATGTAATATAGATGGTATTTACATTTATGTTCTACTCTATATAAGTTTTCTCATTTGTAAAACAATTTTAATAATGTATTAGTTACTAAATCGTATAAACGATGATTAATATATTTTGTTGTATTCATTATATGTTTTAATTTATGTATGTGGTTGTTTTTACGTTACGTCAAGAGAATAGTTGTCCGCACAACTGAATTAGATTTGGTATATTTGGGTATTTTGCTAAGTTATATTTTCGTGCTTACGTTTCCCGCGGCAATCTTTTTCTTCCAATTATTCAAGTTTCCACATTTCCATCACTCATTTAAATTTGCACCTTGAGGTTATTGCTATTTGGGCTTGCATCTGAAGGCCTGCATCTTGAGGCTTGCATCTTGAAGCCATGCGCGCTTGTATCTTGAGGTCATGCGGACTTGTATTTTAAGGCCACGTATTTTGAGGCCAAGTGAATTGATCAATGTGCGCAAGTAAAGAGGTGGAAAATTTGCACCAAGAGAAAAGCTTGTCGTGGGTGACGTAAGCGCGGGGTCATAACTCGGCAACGTGTCCCAATGTATCAAATCCAATGTAGCTGTGCAGAAGCGATTTTTAGCTGTGCGGATAGCCGTTTTCTATGTAAATTGTGATGAAATTGATAATTATTCCAAAATACGAATACTGTTGTGACGATTTTGGTGGCTATTGCATATGCAGTGCAGTTGACGGTATTGTCAACTGCATTGGCCAAGTCAAAGCAAATGGTCTTGGCTGGCTTGCAATGCAAGGGAGAGGGGAAACGAGCACCCATTCTTGGCAAGGGATATGTGTCAGCACCGTCACATAGACAAATAGGCGGGAGCCGGCTAGCCCGGATTGTCTGCCTCCGGCAGTGGAGAGCCATCATCCATTCTTCATTCACTCAACGCTGCATTTTGTTACTTCGACCACGATTGAACGCCAGTTGTTCTGGGGGTAGTGTCATTTTCTTCTACCTTGCTTGTCTGGGGTCAACCTAGTCAGCCACTGATCAGTGTTGGTAGGGCTTCAGTCGTAGCTACGATGTCGATTCGAATCACAAGCAAGGTACGGGCTGTAGCGTAAGGAGGACCGTTGTTGTTGTTGTCATGTTGTGGTCATCATGTTAGAAGACATCAGAAGTGACAGCTGGCCAGGTATGGTGTGGCTTGCGGGGCGGGAAGAATTATGGGTAGGTACGTGCGTGTGTGTACGAAGAAGGAAACCTACCGTCATCATGAGGCTCAACGCTCAACACGAGGCACAGAAGCGGGGCAAGATGTTGGTAGACCTTCTCGATTCCGTGTGCCCCTTTGCTGGATTTTCTAGTCCCGTAGATATCATATAGGTAGGTACGCAACTATCAAGCCCAGCCCGTGCGTCCGCCGTCCTGTTCCCGGATACACACACACACACACACCCACACACATACACACACACACATAAAGAGAGACAGAA
>JASMMZ010000004.1:27852436-27868433 GCA_038502455.1 Anisogramma anomala
CCCGCTACTACTGGCACGTCTTCCCGCCGCTCGCCCCGGCCCCGACACTGCCCCGGGCCGGCTTGGTGGCCTGGACCGGGACGTCTTTGCACTGCAGCGGCGCGCAGCACGGGAGCGTGGCCGTCTCGGGGAGGCCCGGCCCGAAGGCGTTGGCTTGCACGTCGCAGATGCCTATTGTGGGGCGCGCGCTGGATGATTAGCCTTTCAGGTCTTTTTTTTTTAATTTTTTTTTTTTATTTTGGTCCCAGGTTGTGTACGGAGCGAGCACTCGATGCTGGACAGGGGGGGAAGGGTAGTGGGGAGTGGGGAGTGACTTGCTGTTCTTGCCCTTGGTGCATGTAGCTGGGGCTGCACGTGGCGCCAGCTGCGCGGTGGCGGCACCGCCTGCTGCGGCGAAGGCGAGAATGACCGCCAGTGTGAGCTGCATGTTGGGCGATGGAGAGATGGTGTTGGAGGAGATGGTTGGTTCTTGGTCGTGGTTGGTTGTGTTATGGGAGTGGTGACAGGCTGGAGGTCAAGTTCATGAGTTCCAGGCTGGACGGCTGCCTTAATATATAAAATATATTATACATGTATGCAGACATATCTGTACACTCTTTGTATTTGTTCTGCCCTGTGTGGGAGATGGGGTGATTCCTACACGTGCGGGCACTAATGACAAGATAGCATCATATTCATGGTATTGTGGACCGTGCATGGCTATTTTCGCATGCTGTTGCAGTAGTGGGCTTAATTTCTTGGGGCTAGTTGACAGTAGATCAGATCAACTGCATTGCTAGTCATTGAAAATGACATGAAACACACTATGACCCAGAAACGGTTATTGCAACGAGGTGTCATCCATGAGCCCGGACGCCGTGTATTTGTGTGTCCCAATCCGTCATGGCAGCCCAGGCAGGCGCTTCATCATTCACTTCGTTCTGTCCCTAGTCCGTCCCAATGCTATCTAAGATGTCCCCCACATTCGTAACAGTGTTCGTTGCCAAGCATTAGTAAGTATAGAAAAGAATAAGGAAGTTGTCGTGTGTGTTCACATCATCAAACCCAGGGAAGCCAGTCCCCCAAGTCCTAGGTGGGGGAGGGAAGCTTCATAGCCATCGCATCCGAACCTGTCGAGACACCAGTGGAACAGAAAGAATGACGGCGGAAACCATGCAATGAATGCGGGCCATAAATAGAGAAGCGTCTCCCGCAAACCAGGTGCCATGCACACACACCACGCGCCCATGTCTTCATCAGAAGGCCTTTGCTCGTGGACCACCACCACCAGCAGCAGCAGCAGCAGGCGCCCCACTCAGCAGGCGCCATAGCGCACACCGCGCTTCCCCAGCTCCTTGCGCCCGACCGGGTCCTCGGGCATCACCCATCCGCGGCTGCGCTTCGCCTCGCGCTTCTCGGCCAGCTGCGGCGCCGGCATCCAGCCGTCGCGCGGCAGCGCCTTGCGACGCGAGCCCTCGGCCGGCGCGCCGATGGCGGCGCGCCAGCCGGCCTGCCCCGGCGGCAGCGGCTCGTCCGACGCGAGCATGCATAGGCCCCAGAGCGCGAGGCAGGCCGTCAAGGGGGGCGTGCTGCTGCTGCCGCTGTTGCCGCTGCCATCGTTGTCCGGGTCCTGCAGCAGTTCGTCGCCGCCGACGGGCAGCGGGGCGGCGGCGGTGGCGAGCTGGCAGCTGGCGACCTCGAGGAAGCCGAAGTGCGGCGTGCCCTCAAGGCCGTTGCGCACGACGACAAGCTCAATCTCGGTCAGCAGGAAACCGTAGCGGCAGCCGTGCTCGCGCATGAGGTGGTGCAGGTGCGCGAGCCCGCGCAGGTACTCGACCTTCTTGACGTTGCCCTCGACGCGCATGCCCGTGTTGAAGCGGTCAAAGGACTTGACGAGCCCGACGACGTGCGCCGATGGCTTGCCGCCGAAGAGGGCGGCTGCCGCGGACGCGTCGTGCGCGGCGGTCGCCACGAACAGCTGCTCCGCGTCCTTGGTGGCGTGCGGCCCGGTCCTGGCCGCGGCCGAGAGCTGCAGCGGCTGGTTGGACGAGAGGGTGAGAGCCGTGTTGAGCTTGGGCAGGTAGTGGCTGGCGTGGATGGCGGCCAGGGCAGCCTCCGTCTCGGGGTGGCGGTGCGAGCTCATCGGGGTGGGGAGGTACGAGGACGGCACGGGGCAGGTGAGCAGCGAGGCGGCGGCGCCGTCTTGCAGGGACATGAGCGTCGAGACGTTGAAGGAAGTCCATGGCCGGATTTGGCGCACGTCCCACCAGAAGTGCCTGATGTTGGGATTCCGCAGCGGGAAGGAAATGTTGCGCACCAGGCTGGGCGCAGGATTGGCGGAGGTGAGGTAGTTGAGCATGGTGGTGTCGTTGACGGGTGGGGACAGCGCCGAGGGCTGGAGCTGGACCTCAGGCGCGACGGCCGGAGCCGCGACCTTGGGCGGTGAGACAGCACGCGGCTCATAGCTCTCCTGTGAATAGGACTCGTCCATGCAAGGCGAGACAGCGCGCGGTACGTAGCTCTCTTGCGCGTAGGGCTGGTGGAAGTATGAGCTCGGAGTCGGAAGGGTTATGTCCTGGTGCGATGGAACAGGGAGCATGGCCGGGGCCACTTCCTGTTTCGGGGCGCTCGAGGCGGCCTGGTTGGCCGGCCCCGGGACAAGGCAAGTCGGCATCTGGCGGTAGGCTGGGAATCCGAACTTGTCGACTGAGTTGTCGTCCAGATTACATGACTGAGCACGCTGAGCCCGGCTGTCCTCAATGGGCGGCGGTGCCTGCACAGCAAAGCTGTGGCTGGGGAACAAGACCGGAGAGCCGGTAGGGCTGCACTCCTGTTGTGTCATGGGAGGAGAGTAGTAAGCCGGGTTGGCGTTGTAGCTGATGTTTTCCGGGTTGGTCATGCTGCGAGCGTGTCCAGGGCGGTATGAGCATGAGCTCTTTATGGACGATGGCGGCGAGGTCCGCGCACGCTTTGAGGGTCGTCCTGTGGGCTCAGGCTGAGAGAAAGGCACGATGGCGGGTACAATGTTCTGGTCCTGACTCCTGATCTTGGGCAGCAACATGGGCCCATGCGTGCGAATCACAGGTGACCTCGCCGGGGTTGTCCTTCCTGTGCTTGTGGCGGCGATAGAGTTGGGAGGTGATGAGTCCAGCGAGTAGGTTGTTGACGCCAACGAAGATGTGCGTGAGTGGCCGTGGGAGTAGGGCATCTCCATCATGGTGGGCTCCAAGTTGTACTGAGGTGGTGTTGTTGGGTCGCAGGGAAATGTGAAGTCATATGGGAAATCGCCAGAAAGACTTGAGTATTGAGCATTAGTAGGTATATTTGTACCGGTCTCCGGTCGATGGTGACTCACGTAGCCATTTTGTCAAACGGGCTGTTTATGGGCGTCTTGGCGAGGAGACGCACCAGAGGATTATGGAATTAGAAGACGGTGGCGAGCTTGGCAAAGGGGAGTCCTGCTCCGATGACGAGATGGCTTGAGGGGGAGAAAGGCACGGATGGCGTGACGTATTGGAAGAATGAGGTTGCGTATCAAACGGCCAGCCCAAAGTCCTTTGTTTCTATAAGATGTGGTGAGGGAAGAAGAGTATAAGCAGGCAGGCTCCAAGTGTGGGGAGGGCAGAGAAAGAAGATGATGGTGAACAGGGAAAAGGACAATCGCAGCATCCATCAAGGGGATGGGGGGTGTTTAAATGATGGTGAGAAAAGGGCGCGGAATCAAGGTCGCCATGGCGGTCACAACCTCACAACCACCACAGCCCGGCCATCGTGGCGGACGCGCCCCAGGCCCCGAGTTGGGCGTGTGCTTGTCGTGGTCTGCTTGCTCGCGAACGTGTCCATGGGTATGGGTATGGTACGTACCGTCGTGCAAGCAGCGGTGGGGTGGTACGAGGCCCAGCTGCAGATGCACCTAAGCCAGAAGAAAGCTGAAACGCGGCCGTTTGGTTGTCACTGGATGATCAGCGGGGCAGAGGCTGAGAGCATCCACTTGTTGTTGACATAGTAAGGAAGGACATGTCGTCCGGAAGGGGATTGCAGCATTGACCGCTGAAAAGATGGGACACTTGCCCCCCTGAGATGGAAGGTGTTGGCGCAGGAGGGCCGCAGCTGAATGGATGAGCCGCTGTGGAACTGGCTGCGGGAACGGGGAAAGGCCCTGCAGTGCGTCAATGAGTCATCTCGAGACTTTCGCTTGCGGGACACATGGCATCGCCATCGTCATCGTCATCGTCATCGTCACCGATCGTCAACCTCGACGCCCCACTTTGTTCGTCGTGTGCTGATGACCCCACGATGCAGCAATGCGATGTGGGCCTGTCAAGTCCGGCCTGCCCTCGAACTCAATCCTCTGGCGGCAGCATATTCTCCGACCTCGGAATGCATGTGCATGTGCGGGGAGCAAGGGTGGGGGTTGGGGTTTCTAGACGCCCGCGTAACCGTAAGCGACCGGGCGGCACTACATAGTAGCCCCTAGCTCGCGCCGGCGGCCTCGCGGCAAACGAAGCCATTGAGGAGGCCCGTCACGATGCCTCCTCATTGGACTTGGCTGGCGGCTGTGCAGCTACTAACTAGTACATGGTTCTCACCACCCACAACGAACGCGGACTCGCAGGTTGCCTAGCGCGACCACACGCCAGTGCAGAGGTCGGTTCACGTCCTGACATTTTCCCCTTCCATGCTCTCACGTGCGCCTCCCCTCCTCCCCCGCTCTGCAGGTACTTGGCAGGTCCCAACATCGAACTCGCCACTGCACCTCGTGTGTGCCTTCCGGCAGTCCGCGTCCGGGCCCGCGAGCTACAGCGGTGTGATGTCCACGCACAGCGAAGGATCCACTTGGCCCCCCCCCTCCTCCCTCCATCCTCCCCATGTCCATGTTCCTCCCTCGTCCCCGGACCGAGCAGACAACTCACGCTACATCTACTCACAGGCCAGCCAGCGCACCTCCCAATGAGCCAGCCCCTCCCGAGACCAGCAGACCTGAAACACAAGAAACCTGAAACCTGAAACAAAGAAAAAAGGCCGGGGGCTGGTAAGGCTGGCTGGCTGGCTGGGCCTCGCCGTCGGCGGGGGTGGGGCGCCCTGCATGCTCCCTCCCTCCCCGATCCCGACTACCTACTACATAGTAGTACTCTACTCTGCTCCCTCTCTCACCACCCGCACAAACTCCATCCGCGGCCGCGTCTCCGGCGGTAGCGGTCACCAAGGAATAGGGAGTTTTCGCGAAACCAAGTCAAGCAGCCCCCACTGCCCCCCCTTTAAGGTCGTCGATCGTGTTCTGGGCTTCTGCTGCAACAGAGTGGATTCCGGATCTGCTTTGCTGCAGGCAGGCAGGCCACGGCGCCATCACCGCTCTCTCGCAGCCTCGGATCTACCGTTCCCCCAACCTCCACCCTGTGATCATGATGCCCCGATGCCCAAATCGGAGCAGCTTGTACAGTACGTATTCTGGAATTCCCTCGGGAGAATGAAAGACGGAGTAGAGACCCAGCCCATACGGAGGGAGAGATTGCCCGAGTGGGACTCGGTTTCAGGTAGCTCTGTCTCTCTGTCTCTGTACCATAGTAATGGTAATGTAATAAATACCAAGGCGGAAGCAGCCGTTCCCCTCATCAGTGACTCATCTCATATCAAGATGTGATTGATGCCCACACGTCCCATCGCACCACACCACACCACACCACACACCACAAAGCAGCGCCGTCGGGCTGTTCATCAACAAGCCCCCTTCTCCCATCCCAACCATATAGCTCCCCCCTCCCGGGACAGGTCGCCATCTTAAAGTTCGGCCGCCGCGTCCTCTCGTCCAGTCGATCTCTGCGCCTCAACTGCCCCCTACGCTTTCCAGGATGGGGCGCCGCTCCGTTGGGACGCCATCCATTGACTCTCGCTGCTTTGTCCCTTTTGGCCTTCATGGTAGGATGTGATTCCTTTTTGAGATCCATGGGTAGTCCGTTGGTGGTGGCGTCTAAGGGGGCACAGCCTCTATCGTTGCTGTGCAGCCGATCCCGAGACGCGCTGTATCCACTGCTGCTCGTTGGTCAGTGCGCGCTACATATCATGTGTACGTACGTAAGAGTATTGTGCAAAAGGGTATCCATTAGCAAAAAGGTAACCACACAGCAAACACGATCAAAAAAGGACGTGCCGCTGTCTTCTATCGTCGCTCGCACATCTACCAGTATGCACTCTTCAACACACAACCCCTCCCTCAGCCCAACATGGTGACCAGCCATGCCGTCTACCATGCATAACCACCTAAAATCGAAGCTTTTCTGTGCCCTCTGTGCTTTGGAGGCTGGTCACCCGTGTCACGTCACCTGCCCGCTTGAACTGGCCCCCTCGTCCTCGTCACCAAACACGCCGGCGCGCCGTGGTTGCGGTAGTCCAAGCTGTCTGGGGACCGAAGGCTCATTGGCAACGTGGGCCGTCGCCCCAGCGGCAGGTAAATCATCCATCATCTCTTTTGGCGGCGGCGGCGCCTTCGCCGAGGCCGCGCTGGCAGGCAGGTCAGCGTCTCCGTCACCCTCCCTTTTGCCTGCCATTTCAAGCCCAGCCAGCGTGATCGGCGGCCTCGGTGTGGACAAGGCAGCAGCCTCCTCAGCAGCCTGGGGGCTGCGCCCAGCGAAGCCAGTTGGTACCTCCTTCAGCTTTCGTAGTGCCCGCTTCATGCCATCCAGCCTTAACTTCTCCACGACGACCATGCCTCTCGCTAGCTCTCGGATCGCTTTGCGCCCCATGCGCTCGTGCATGTCCTGCCAGCCTGCCAGCTCCATAGCCACTGTCTGTTGTGTAGAGCGCAGCTCGCGTGAAAGGTTGTTGACTTCCTCTTGCCCGGCTCGCATCTTCTCCTCGCGCTCCTCATTGAGACGCTGCCGGGTATCATCGAGCAGACCAAGTGGCCACCGCGTCGAGCGGGAGAGTGAGGAATAGTTGCGCTCAACGATTCGCTTGGATGCATGGATTTGGTTGATCAGTCGTGGTGGTCGCGTGAGCGCTGTCAATGTAGCGTCGATAGTAGACTGTAAGGCCAGAAGTGACGAGTGGAAAATCGAGTATGGGTTTACTGTTATTGAAGACAATGCTCGCACATAGGCCTCAAAGGCATTGAGATGGGTCTGTGGCAGGAAGGTAAGTGTGGACACAGCACGATGCAGGATCACCGAGGCGTCGCATAGATCTACCACACAACGTTAGTAACCCATGACAGCCTGCAGTGAGGTGAATGTGTAGCAACCTCACCAACAGAAGCAGTGCCCACGATATTCGTCCGCCGTACAACACTCTTTGTCGAGTGATTAACGCCACGGACGTTCTCGCGGGCATGGTCGACAAACTGCTCGACCTCACGGATATCCTCTAGCGGCTCGAGTTCCTCGCGAACCTTCTCCACGCGTGTCTCAGCTTTCAGTTTGCTGCGCTGGGACATCATGTCGGCTTGCAGATCCGGTACCAAGAAGAACTCCCACAGCATCTCGTGAGTCGCAAATGTCGGGTGCGCTAGCAGTATTCGCAGGAACCAATCCATTCTTAATTGGAGGTCCTTGAGAACGGCTCTGCTAGGCTTCACCGGGATCTGGAACGGCGACCGTAAACCGGCCAAGGATGGCAGCCACGAGGCTGGATTCTCCATGGCCAGAAGCTTCGCGAGATGCTCGAAATCAGTGAGCGACCGCCTGCAGGTCGTCACCCCATAGCTGTGCTTGTCGACTGGTGCACCTGACTTCAACACAAAGCGGACGCTGGCGTCTTCGACGAAATACGACCGTACTACTGCTGTAGTCCGCGAATCGGCTCCAGGAGGCGCATCGAACAAAACCAGGTCGTCGATCTTGTTACGAACGTCGTCATCCTTTGCAAGGTCCACCGCCGTCAAACCTCGAAGCTCCTTGGCCGCGATATCCACCCTGGGGTCGCCAAAGAAGGCGCGAACAACGTCGAAGCGACCATATTTGCTCGCAACCATCAATGGAGTGAACTTGCGGTCGTTGGTAGCGTTGACATCGGCGTCGCATTGCTGCAGTATCCTCAGACACAGGCTTGCTTCGTTGACAATGTGGAGAAGGGTGTTGCCTTTGAAGTCAATGTGCTTGTCCAGGTATAGCGGTAGCCCGTCACCTTGGTGCTCGGTTGCCATAGCCAGCGCCTGCTGCACCATGGTATGATAAAGTGTGTGGTCGTAGGAGCGGCAGACCGCAAAAAGCGGTGTCTGGCCAATGTTGTCCTGCAGGGTCCACGGCATCATCCTACCGTACTCATTTATGAGGAAGGGCGCATGGAACAAGTAGTGAGCCACACTTCGACCCCATACGTCCTGCTTGGCGAAGTAAGCTTTCATCCACGGCACTGTGACGGCAGGATCGTCGTTAATGAAGCCCAGCAAGATCCTGATCATGAGCTCGTTTCCAAGCTGAACAGCTGCACTGAGAAGTGTGGTTCCCTCGTTGTTGCTGTCCTCAAGCACGAAGTCCACAGGGTAGTACCATTTTAAGCTCAGAAGATACTCCAGGGCGTCCGTTCGATCGTTTTGCACAGCCATCATCAGAATTGATTGGCCAGAGGAATCTTGTGTCTGTGACAGTCGTTCAATCGACGTGTCGCCCTCGATGCCGCTGCCAATGGACCCGATGCTTGCGGCTCTAGAATGATACGAAACTTCTGATCCACTCGAGAGACTTGTCACATCCATGGCCACCTTCTTGATACGCTTCATGGGGTGCACCGGGAAGTCCTCGACCTCCTCTTGGTCCTGTGATTTGTTGAAAGGGAAGACGTGGCTGAGATCAGATCCCATGGAAAAGCGCTCGGACGACGTGAACGCAACGGACGATCTTGTCGAAGAACCCCCTGGAACACTCCAATTACTGCTACTGGTCGATGGGCGCCGACTTGATCTAGCCGACGAGAGCGCAGCGACCACCTCGTCGTCAACAGCTTCATCCACAGCATTCCCACTAGGCTCCATGATTTTCTGTAGGGCTTCCAAGTCGCCTTGCGCTGTAGTATCCCAGAGCAACTTGTTGCGTCGACTCGCCCTGCGAAGTCCGGCTGAATCGCGATCAAGGTACATCAGCACGGCCTCGAATGTGCTGAGGGCATAGCCCATCTCGCCGCTGTCAACATCATCCACAAAGATGAAATGGCGCATGTATTGGAAGCGCGCCTGAAGATGCTTGATCTGTGCCCTAATTACCACGAAAAGTAGCAAAGATACCAGGGTATCCGCATTGATAGCGAGTATTGCCTTTTCGAAGGGTGGAGGCACTGAGTAATTGTTCGACATTGGAGCCACGTCGCCGAGCTGCGTGACGAATTTCGTTGTTGACAACAGGATGTCCATCATTTCTTGGGGGCTCCCAGCGTTCGTGATCTTTTTGAACTCGTCGATGGCCCGAGCCAACCTGGAGATGAGCTCCTGCTTGCCTCTGTGGCCGCCTGCGATGGAAATGCCAAGTTGCGACACATCTACGAAATCCATCTGTCGAATTTTGGCTTCGAGTTCCAAATCTTCAGGCCGCTTCATGGCTGCCAACCGAGGGAAGAGCAGGGAGTGCACATTTTCGGCGACATACTGCTCTATCAACCGCTCCACGACTGGGCCTGTCAGCTCGGTTGTTGCACCCAGCAAGGAAAGTTGCTGCTTGTCCACGCTTTGGAAGAGGTCGATAGCGTTTGTCACAGCAGTCTCTAGCGAGACTCTCATGATTTCTTCGTCATCTTCCGCATGGAAAGGCTCCAGTGGGTATCCATTCGAGCTCGACCCGTTCGGAGAGCTTTGAAGCTGTGACATGCTGCTTGACCTCGCCTTCTTGGTAGCCTCTGCGATGGGTCCATCTGGCGGAGGGTCCGGTATGCTTGCGGATGAAGGGGGCGGTGGTAATGGCCGTTCTATGACCATGGCAAACTCGCGAAACAGCTTCTCCAGGCCGGCCTGCATTTGCCTCGCGATTATGGGAAAGTGGTTCAGAAGGTCGTGGAAGCTCATGATCTCTTTCTTCTTGGGCACCATGGCGGACTCGCCCGCCTCGGACTCGGATGATGTGCCATTCTGCTGGTTTTCCATTGCTCTTCTTGTACCCTCCACTAAGATGGCCGGCGTGATCTTGATTTCCTCCCATGATCCTACCAGTGGTCGCGAAATATAATAGATCAGCCATCCCCTGGGCTCAAGTGTATTCGGGTACCATATCACGTCGCCGAGGAGGTTTGCCGACGCCAAATTCTTGAAGCCTGCGCAGCCACCGGGGTCAGTTCGTGTTGCAGGGTGCTTGTCACATCCGTGGAGCCCGTCCGGGACGACCTACCTTTGTTAGTGAAGACCACATTGTCCTTGATGACCACAATCCTGCCATTGACGGTGCTGTACTGCTTTGCCTTGCCCCTCATCTCGCGCAGATTGAGCGTCGGGTCCTTGCCTCCGGCCGCGGCTCCGGTACGTCCGCTCCCGGTGGCGGGCTTGGTCGGATCTGGGATGCGCAGGACATGGCTGGAAAGGAATTCCTCGGCAGAAACGGTCTCGGCGATGCTGACGCCGGGGAGGGCTTCAGCCTCGCGGGAGGAAAGGAGCACATCGGTGGTGGGGACCAGCAGGATGTGGTGCTGGATGGGGCTGCACTGCGAAGGGAGGGGGCTCTTGAAGAAGGCGGCGAGGAATGGGTTTAGGGGTTGCATTCATTCGACTGGGGACCCGCGACAGCCTCTGGGTCGCTTCGCTTTGACATGTAGCCCTTGGATGGATGGTGCGAATTTTGGCGCACGCAGGACCGGGTGAGGCGACGAGGTTGAGGCTGGTGGGCTGTTTGGGTGTCCGGGATGATGATTGTCGTATGACTGGGCTGGTCAGGATGATTGAACGGTTCAACGCATGTGGAACGTGCGTATCAGAAAAGGGTCCAACGGAGTCGATATGGAAAATGTCGTGGCCAGACAGAAATCAGGAAGGGCATTTGGAATGATGGCTGAATGGGAATGCCAATCGGAGGCTGCTTCTGACAATGGACTTGGAGTGACTTCATCCGCCTGAAGCTCAACTTTGCAGACCCTGGGTCCCCTGCAGCAAGGCGGCCCGCTTCTCCAGTCTCCAGTTCCTCACTGCATGCTAGTGACATATGCTTCGGGAGTTAAAGTATGCAGTTTCCCACGGTCATTTGGCTGGCATAGGTGCACTATCCACCGCTCGGCTATCAAAATGCATTACCTCCATGTTCTGCTAAAAAGACTTTTAAAGGAGAGTATACCACCGAAAACAAAGAATACCCAGACTGCTACCAGCAAGACAGTGATATCGTAAAAATGAAAAGTTCTTCATGACCCACAACTCCAGCAGCCTTGCAAGATGCCCCTCAAACTCCGACGCCATGTCAAACCTAACCTTCCAAGGCAAGACCGCATAGAGGGAGGGGAACCCAAAAAAAAACCCCAGTGCAAAACCACGGCCTGCTAAATCAATGCCCAGTGCCATTCGCCAATTTCCCAATGGACCGTATACAGAAGTCGACCCATGTGACACTCCATCACCCTCATTGCTGACAAGACGTCCAAGAAAGCCCGCCAAGGTCGCACCAAGCTGAGACCCAAGTAGCTATGCGGAACATGCACTGAGACATTTGGCCGCGGCTTCAAACCAAGTGGGAAGGGCAGCCATGATGGTGGTGGCCAAAGCAATTGATTGTTGTTGTCGTAGTCGCCTGGTGCTGCCCCGTCAAGCTTGGCCAGAGTCTGTGTCTGTGTGTGTCGGATCTGCAGGCATAAGTTGACCCCTTCTAGCATCCAGTTCGCATGCCAATTGTTACGAGTCCTGTCTTCTCACTGCGGGCCTACCGTCGTCGACTTTAACAACCGAAGTGGTGTCCTTCTTCGCAGGTAGTTCAACTAGTCTGGGCGCCTCGCTAGAGCCCCGCAACATCCTGGACCTCTCATCCGCGGAAGAATCGTCCTCCAGCAAGTCGCCCCCCTGGATATCAAATTCCGGAGGCTCAATCCAGTCTCTAGGCACAATACAGGGCAGGGCCACCCCAATGCTCGCGGCCCTGTTCAGCCAGCCTGGCCCATTCCTGCCCGTCAACCGTTGGCAGAGGTACGATGTAAAGTGATTGCAATTCTTTGTTAAAATATTGTATGCGGTGCCCTGGAACTCGTTGGACACTTGGCGGATGATTTCATCGATCTCGTTTTGGGCAGATAGCGTGAAGCCGTGGAGGATTTCAGACTTGAAGGTGCCGCCGGGCGGAAGCGTCTTGGGCCTTGTCCAATACACGCCTGTGATGCCGCGCTTATCGTGTCCTCCATAGGCGTATTCTCGACCGTTGATAACAACACCGGTGTGTAAGAGGGATGTCCCTATCGCCCACAGGATCGAAGAGAATCTGCCAGGCTGCGTGTTATTAGCTTTAGCCTTGCGCATCAAGTTAATCGTCACGCACTGGTAAGAGGTCATAGACATGTATCATGATCTCAGTCTTCTGCAGAGACAGGGTCGACCGGTGGGATCTAGCCGACTTGGACGATGCCTTCTTAGGTGCCATCTTGGTGCGGCTGCTATTCGGCATATTAAGGATGTTGTAGTTCCAGATAGTTTCGCTCGGAAGTGGGCGACGGCTGGAAGCGTAGATATAGATGCCGTCATCCACGCAAGGTCGTCAGGTTTGGCCTGGCGGGTGTGTAGGTAAAGTACAACTAAATGGAGTGAGTGAGCAAGTGAGCAGGTGAACAAGTGGGCAAGTGGACAACAAATGAAGATGAAGACAAAGACAAAGAAGCTTTTCAAGAACACAAGGGCCCGAGGGGTGAAACAGGGTTCCCTCACTCGAAACGCTGACATGAGGCCGAACTCATCCGGATCGACCAACGGCGTAGACAGTAAGCCCTGGCGTGCGGCTGGGGCAGGCAAAGGCAGGGCAGTCGGAGGTTGAGGATGAGAGTGAGCAGGTGACGAAGCAGCCAAGGTGGTTGCAGATGATGCGCCACTACTGGCGCTCATCAAAGTAGAAATTCAGTTTTCATGTGCCATCTCCTGCCGAAGCTACCACTTTACCTGCTACAAAATCGATCCTTGCTCTCCCCGGCTTCCCGTCACAAGTCCAAGTCCTTGTCCTTGACCCTCAGTCAGCCTTTCCTTATTTGCGGGGAAAAGCCCCGGCCAGTGAGAAATGGACGTCAGGTCACTCTATTTTGCTGTCAAATACTAGGTATGCTCACCATAATTCAGCTTACCCAGATAATGGCATTGGGGTCACTGCCTGTAAGATGGTCGGTCACCTTCGGGATACTGTCATTATCTATGAAATATCTACATATGGAAAGAGCGGGAAGCATTTCATCCAAGTATCGATGTACTTCCTACTTATGTGCTTATTTCGGCACTACTGGAACTTTAAAAAAAGGTACAGAGTACTTAGGACGTGGAGGTGCGTGCGGGCATTGACCTGGCCCTGCGTATCTCCTTTGTCCAGACCTCCTTGCCGCTTCCGGGGACAACTTCTAGAACTGAGATAATCTGGCCAGTGCCTTTCAAACTCGAAGCCCCACATTGAACAACAGTTAACTTGCTGGAAAAGTTCATGCCCAACCTCTAGAGGCACAGAGTACACCATCACCGCCATCTCTACCCCCGTCTTCTGCTCTCCTCCATCATCTCCCCTCCTTTCGAGGGCCTTGACAAAGACAACGATCGTTTATTGAGATCGCAATTGATCTGCTTGCGGTCCAAATAACCTGACGTTCGGGCTGGAAACAGCCTGTCAAGGTCGCGATCACGTCCCTCTTCCTCCGACCCCCCGCTTTCACTTCATCTGCCCGGCTTTTTCCTTCACCCACGTCTAGCTGTGTTTCTCAACCACGGCCCGTGCTTAGCTGCACGGTCACAGCCAACTTCCCTGTTTCCTCTCGTCTCTACTCCAAAAAGAAGATGGCTCCCAAGAAGCAGGTCAAAGAGGAGAAGATCTTGCTGGGCCGCCCTGGCAACAACCTGAAGAGTGGAATTGTGAGCTCATGAAATCACCGCGCTCCCTGTCACCGACCATTCTTCGTGTCCACAGGCCATCCTCTGACTCTCACTCAGGTCGGCCTGGCAAACGTCGGAAAGTCCACCCTCTTCCAGGCTATCACAAAGTGCCACCTTGGCAACCCCGCCAACTTCCCATACGCCACCATCGACCCCGAGGAGGCCCGCGTCATCGTCCCCGACGACCGGTACGATTGGCTGTGCGAGAAATACAAGCCTAAGTCCCGCGTGCCCGCAAACTTGACCGTCTATGACATTGCCGGTTTGACCCGCGGCGCGTCCACTGGCGCTGGTCTGGGCAACGCTTTCCTGTCTCACATTCGTGCCGTGGACGCCGTCTTTCAGGTCGTCCGCTGCTTCGACGATGCAGAGATCATACACGTCGAGGGCGATGTCAACCCCACTCGTGACTTGGACATTATCGCCGAGGAGTTGAGACTCAAGGACATGGAATTCGTGGAGAAGGCGCTTGAGGCTCAGAAGAAGAAGACCCGCCCCGGCGGCAACAGCCTGGAACAGAAGAACATGAGGGACGAGTTGGCCATAATAGAGAAGATCTACCAGTGGCTGAGTGATGGCAAGGATGTCCGACACGGCAACTGGGGCCCCAAGGAGGTAAAATTCAGTCCCTCACCTACGTGTCTTACCCCCCGTCTCCGCATGATGACAAAGGGCCATAGCGCCTGATATAATCCCAGCTCGTTGAATGCCTCACAAACAACGCAGAGCGCATACTGAGATAAAACCTAATTGCCTGACCTTGAACACTACCTCCACCCTTTCTCCCTCGTCAAAACAGTGGTGAGAAGAAGGCTAATGTTTAACAATAGGTCGAGGTCATCAACCCTCTGTTCCTGCTCTCTGCCAAGCCTGTCGTCTTCCTGGTCAACCTCTCCGAGAAGGACTACATACGCAAGAAGAACAAGCACTTGCCGGCTATTTTGGAGTGGGTCAAGACGAACTCACCAGGTGACCCGATCATCCCCGTCTCGGTGTCCTTTGAGGAGCGCCTGTCCGCATTCGAGAACGACGCCGAGGTCAAGGAGGAGTGCATGAAGGTCGGTGCTGACTCGGCGTTGCCCAAGGTCATCATCCAGATGCGTAAGGCTCTGAACCTGGGTAGCTTCTTCACAAGCGGTACCGACGAGGTCAGGCAATGGACCATCCGGAACGGCACCAAGGCTCCTCAAGCCGCCGGTGTAATCCACAACGACTTTGAGAAGACCTTCATTCAGGCTCTTGTCTACAACTTCGATGTATTGAAGGAGCTCGGTGACGAGGCTGAGGTGAAGGCGAAGGGCAAGGTGATGACCAAGGGTAAGGACTATGTCGTCCAAGATGGCGACATCATTCTGATCAAAGCCGGCGCTGCCAAGGCGTAGCGCTGTCCATGGTTCAAGTCGCAACACTTGCCTCGAAAACGGTGGAAATTCAAATTGCTTGCGTGCAGCACAGTATTGCGCCAGGGACATGCCAAGAACGGCGTCGGAGCAAGATTATACCGAGATGGTGAGTATTTAGCGGCAACCATCAAGTCCATAGCGACGAACAGAACGCGAAGATAATTGCAAAACGCTCCCCTGATGCGACATGTTCCGCCGAGATCACAACTTGTGTACTATCATCAACAAGCCGTTGTTGGAATGACTTAAAAGGAATGCTCTTGCCCACTTACTACTTGCCCCGACAGGCCCACCAACGATGGCCACGCCACATCCACAAAGCCTAGCGATTGCGATGCACTCCATCGCTGAAGGTAACAAATCCCTCAGACGACGTTCGCAGCGGCCAGCCGCGTGCGAGGCCGATTCTCTGTCTCATGCTCAATAGTCGGGCGAACAATGTGCCGCGCCAGCCTGCGCCTCTTCCTTATACGGAGTCCAGTATCTAGCATCCCCCATTTTCATCTGCCATCCCGTGTGCTGCCTGAGCTCCAGAGACACAGTCATCCCGCACCCATCCACGTCTGCGCTGCGCTCATGATCTTGCGGTCCGGTTTGATAAAGCCCTGCCCCC